>CAUYRT010102639.1:0-19458 GCA_963574885.1 Lepilemur ruficaudatus | reverse complement strand
AGTTAGCCGCTCCACCTACCCTTGTCGCCGGTCTCCAAGCTTCTCGTGGGCTTTCTCCTTCCAGTTCTCCTCCGCAACCTCCTCCCGTGGAGTCTCTCGTGGTCTCAGGTATCCCTCCTTCTGACCCTCATCCGATGTCTGCTTGTCTGCTTGCTTATTTCTGCCGCTTTCTTCTAAAATCTGTCTTTTTTGCCGAGACACTCTGGCTGGCGGCTTTACTCGTCCGCCATCTTTAATTCTCCCCCCTAAACCACATTTTTTATTAATCCACTCATGTATTGATGGGCATTGGGGTTGTTTCTACATCTTTGCAATTGTGAATTTTGCTGCTATAAACATTCAAATGCAGATGTCTTTTTTTATAGAATGTCTTTTTTTCCTTTGGGTAAATACCCAGTAGTGGGATTGCTGTATAAAATAGTAGTTCTACTTTTAGTTCTTTGAGGTATCTCCATATTACTTTCCATGGAAGTTGTACTAGTTTGAAGTCCCACCAGCAGTGTGTGAGTGCTCCTATCTCTCTGCACCCATGCCACCATTTGCTGTTTTGGGACTTTTTGATAAAAGCCATTCTCACTGGAGTTAAGTGATATCTCATTGTGGTTATGATTTGCATTTTCCTGATGATTAGAGATGTTGAGCATTTTTTATATGATTCTTGGCCATTAGTCTATCTTCTTTTGAAACTAGTTATCTCTGAGAAGAGTTTCACTTTAACCAGATATCAATATTGTATTATAAATGAATTTCCCTCTCTCCCTCTCTCCCTCCCTCCCTCCTTTCCTTCCTTCCCTCCTTCTTTCTGCCTTCCTTCTTTCCTTTGATTTGTTGACGGAAAGGGTCAGACTGGATTGTTGAAAGATGTTCTGTCCATACTGGGGTAAGACAGGCCCAAGGACTAGATAGATTAACTAAGTCTCAGTAGTAAGCAGCAAAGGTCTTTATTGTAGACTAGAAGACCTGTTTTTAAGTCCTTTCCTTTCTGAGTGATCAAGATGATATAAATACATTACACTCTGTCTTATCAAATTGGTCCCTATAACCAAGGAAATGGCCCTCATTCCTAGCCCTGAGATGCTATGTGACGGTATCTCAAGGACTCACTGTCCTGCTAACCTGTTCCTTGGGTGGCATGTGTAACCTCAACTCAAGGGTTACTCTTTAACATGCTTTGTGCCTAGAGTTTCAGGTGAGGTCACCTGAAGATGTATCAACACCAGCTATTCCCAAATTTCCTATCCTACCTCAGCCAATAGCTTACTCCTATACATTATGTACTTATTTGTTAGTGTTTGAAGGAATAATTACGTCACATGTACAGATCAACTAATTTCATCCAGCTGTAAATGATAGAACTCCTTTAAACAAACAAACAAACAAATGGTTTATTGACTTAGAAAATCAAATCATGAAATGATAGTGATGCCCTAGGAGCACCTGGAGCCAGAGCTGCCATATGCATTTGCACAGTGTGTGCGCTGCACAGGTGCCCAGCCCAGAGAGCAAGTAGGAGCTGGAATCCAGCCCTCGCTCCATTCCCAAAGCTGTGATCTTGGCATACGGTTACGTACCCCCACAGGTATCTTCTGCTCACCCTCAGGGCCAGCCAGCCCTGCATTTCTCTAACTGGTCCCCTCAGAGGAGATACCCATTTTCTACCTCTCCTCTGCTTATCCTGTGCTCTTTTATTTCAATCAGAGCCTCACTATAGAGCTTATGTGAATGAGATTCTCACAGCTTGAGTATGTGTTTGCAGGGTGCACCTCACTAGCTAACCAAGTGTGATAATTGACTTGGCATGGTGATGGCATCAGTGCTAGTGTCATTCACAGTCATTAGATGTTCTTTAATGTGAGTTTAGAGCATTTCTGTCATCATGAAAAGAAATATCATAAAAGTTGTGGGGACAGGGAGGTACAAGTCTGTCAACAATAAATCAGGGCCTCCTGAGGAAGAATTTGACTTTACATCATAGGCTCCAAGGAACAGAATTGATGCTGAGAAAAAAGTAAATCACCGTTGGCAAGAGTAACTTGAGAAGCTCTTCAAAAGTGCAGAGGAAATAAGAAAAAAATTAGAAAGAAGATTATACACATAGAAGATAGAAGGCAGAAGCTTTATCAGATAATTAGAAGTGCTTTTGAAAAGTATCCCAAACAACTGGAACCAGATTAAATTAGGAAAGATATTGAAAAAAATAGTAAAAAAAATTTACTATTTTTGAAAAATATCACAAATAACAAAATTAATCAAATGATATCTACACTTACATAGAGTCAAACACAATTTTTGAATTATAAAGAAGAAAAATTCATGAATATCTCTAACAAAAAGAAGAAAACAAATGAAGAGCTTATCTATAGAGGCATTAATATTAGTTGGTGACAGACTTATTTTAATTCCTCCAATCATAAATGGTAGAAGACAGTGGAGCAACATCTGGAATATTGGTAGCTGTGAGAGGAAGGATTGTTACCCTAAATTCTATATGCAACCACACAATTATTCACATAGGCAAAGGACTAGAATGTACCACCAACTAACTCTTTTTGAAAAAGTTATTAATAATTGAAGACATTCTCCAACTGACTAAAGAATTTTTAATAATAAGAGAAAGTCATTACTAAAATATAAATCTTCATACAAAATTTTATATAAAACTCCTTGCATAGATGGATTTCATGTTTATGATTTTAACTACTTTAAGCACTCCAAAGATCTCCGATATGTAGCAGTTTTTAATAGTATTGAAGTAGAAAGTCACAAGGCGAATGGCAGAGCTTGAGAGCTAGTCTGATCGGTACTCCAGCAACTGCATAGTTATATATGGGGTTGTTTCCCTTTCCTCAGTATGCATGAAACTCTCCTAGAGTGATTAAAAATAAAATTATTTCTTTGTTGAAAATGACCATCATCTGAGAGAAAGATATTAGCTAAAGTAAAAAGGCAATTAAGTAATGCCCTGAGGACATGTTCAGTAAACATACACTAGAAATGTGCTTATTATTTTATTCTACAAAGATTTATTAATAACTTACTATGTACTGGCCATTGCCCCAAATCTGGGAAGATGATGGTGAATAAGACAGATATGATATTTGCTCTCATGGAACTCATGAAAAAAATCAAACAATTAAACAAATTAAATAATTAAAAATTTGGAAAGATGCTGAGTTAGAGAATAAGAATGAAGAATTACTTTAGATACGATAGCAAGAAAAGGTGCTTAAAAAGAGATTACTTCAAGTGAGTCTGGAAGGATGAGACATTATCATCATGAAGGTAGCTGGGGACCTTGTATGCCAAGTAAATTTGGCATTTGTGCCGTCCTTACCAATAAGCAGTGAAATAGGATGATCTGGTTTATGTTTCTGAAAGATCACGTTGTCTGTCGTAAGGAGAATGGGGCAAGGACAGAAGAGGAACAATCTGTGTTCCAGGTGAGAGATAATGACATCCGTGTGGCAGGTAGAAGAGCGGCATGGAAAAGGGAGTGGCAGTGGAGAAAAAAAGATAGTGTTCTAGTCTGGAACACAACAAGTCTGAGATGTCTGTGTGACATTCAGATGGAGAGATCAAGTAAGTAGTTGGAGATGTAATTCCTGAGGTCAGAGACGTCAATGGTACACGTACTACATATAGTTGAGAACCAGCTGCATATAAATAACATGTAAAACCATGAAAATGGATGATTTCATCAAGGAAGGGAATGTGAGGAGAGAAGCATACCAGGATTGAGAACTGAGTACCATACAACGCAGGGCGGACAGCAAGGCGGCATGCTTACCAGGCTAACTAGGGCATCATTCCTCGAGAAAAACTCCCAGACACAGGCATTTTATCTTGTGTTTGGATTCCCCACTGCTTGTTATAGTCCAAGTCAAGGGTCAGAATTTAGCAGGGACAGATATTGGACTCCACCTCTTGGACTGTAAGACCTTTAAGCTATCTGACTGAGAAAGCATCAACCCTTTACCTGGCACCTTGAGTGGTGGAATTTTTCCATCTGACTGGTGAAAGTTTGCTCTAACCCTATTCTACCAGCATCGTGTTTATGGTTGATGAAGCACCAGCTCCACTTTTGATGTGAATGGGTAACTGAGATCTAAGGCTTCGAGTTGCAACTGCATGACATGGTGATTCAATGATGGCAAGATGTTCTGTATCAGCATTCTTGTTTGGAGATGCATTAGACACTCCCATGCTCTGATAATGTTCCTGGGGTCCATGCCCCATGCCTTCTGGTTGGCTAGCATGATTGACTAAAGCCTGGGCTATAGCCAGTTTCCATGAAGCTTTGCTGGAGTCCCGCAAGAGATGAGTCTAAACCATGCTAATCCCTAACTTCCATTCTACCTTCTAATTCCAAAAGGTGGTGTCTATGCACTGTACCCCACTGTCAGAAACCTATACCATTTCAATCTACTATTTGATCCAGGAATCCCACTACTGGATATCTATCTAAAGGAAAAGAAGTCATTTTATTTAAAAGACACCTGCACTCAAATATTTATTGCATCACAATTCACAATTGCAAAGACGTGGAATCAACTCACGTGGCCATCAATTCACGAGTAGATTAACAAAATGTGGTATAGGTATACCATGGAGTACTACTCAGCCATAAAAAGAAGTGAATTAATGTCCTTTGCATACATCTGGATGGAACTGGAGAACATTATCCTAAGTGAAGTATCTCAAGAATGAAAAAGCAAACATCACATGTGCTCTCTAATAATTTGGAAATAATTGATGGGCACACATGTGCACAGAA
This sequence comes from Lepilemur ruficaudatus, assembly GCA_963574885.1. Lineage (NCBI taxonomy): Eukaryota > Metazoa > Chordata > Mammalia > Primates > Lepilemuridae > Lepilemur > Lepilemur ruficaudatus. Next base: position 14,684 of record CAUYRT010102639.1, on the reverse strand, counting down.
AGAAGTAAAAATTGTTGGAAATCAAGAAGGGGGAGGGGGAGGAGGGGAGAGGTAAAAACCTACCTAACAGGTATTATGAACACATTTAGGTGATGGGCACACTTACAGCCCTGACTAAAGCATTATGAAACCTGTCCATGTAACAAAAACTTTTGTACCCTTAATGTTTTGAAATTTTAAAAAATAAGAGAAACCAAAAAGACTTCATCAAAATTTAAAACTTCTATGCATCAAAAGATATTATCAATAAAATGAAAAGACAACTGAGAGAATGAGAGAAAATGTTTTCAAATCATATATCTGATGACATTAATATCTACAATATATAAAGAATTCCTACAACTCCACAAGAAAACAAACAACCCAATTTAAAAACAGGTAAAGGATCTGAGCAGACATTCCTCCAAGAAGATACACAGATATCCAAAAAGCTTATGAAAAGATGTTCTACATCACTAATCATTAAGGAAATACAAATCAAAACCATGATGAGATACCACTTCACACTCACGAGGAATCGCTATTGTCAATAAAATAAATTAAAATAGCAAGTGTTGACAACAAAAGGAAGAAAAATGTAGTATCAATTTAAAAAATGGTTCCCGTAAACAGACTCATCACAAAAGAGAATATCCAAATAGCCAATAAACATATGAGAGGTTCTCAACCTCACTTGTTATTGGGGAAATGCAACACATTCACTAGAATATCTGAAATCATAAAAGAATTGAAAATAACAAGTGCTAACAAAGATATGGCACAACAGGAATTTTATCCCCTTCAGGTGAAGGGCACATTAGTGCAACCACTTTGAAAAACTATTTATTAAAAAAGTCATACATGCCCTATAATCCTATGTAGCAGGGCCAACTACAGAATTTGTGTGTCCAACACAAAATAAAACTGCAGAGCCCATCATTCAAAAAGCAAGGGGGAAATGCTGTTAAAGCCATTAAAATATAAAACTGAGACTCCCATAGTCTTTAGGTAATATGAAAATAAAAATATCTGATACAGTCCACCCCTTTGTATTCTCAGTGTCCAAATAAACATTTCTATCCATATTTAACTCCTAAACAGCAACAGTGTCAGCAGCGTGTGTCCACCTAACAGCTGTGTTTATAACAATGTATGAATAGAAAGTTACTCTTTGTCTCCCCCAAAATCCTGTGGATACATGTGTGAAGAGCATTTATTCCTTCCTTAGCACAGCCAAAATTTGATAGTATGTAGTATAAAGACTGAATTAATCATACTATCAATGCACAGTGCATAAGGTAATAGAAGTAGAGAGTCATGACAGTGGCCTGAATTATTTCTGCTCACATTCTGTTGGTCAGAACCAGCGCCTAGGCCAGAATTCATACGTAAGCAGCTGGAAGGACTGTATCTAGAAATTGTTTGGTGAACAACAGCATTGCTTCTGTCATACCAGGAGAACAGAAGGTGTCAGGAAAGAGGGACTTCTGATTAAATACATGCATTTATCTTTTATTTCCCTGACTCTAGAACAATCCTTTAAAATGACAGCACAGGAATTAAACAGGTAGAAATTGAGAAGAACAAAGAGAACGGGAGGGTGAAAAACAAGGAGAGAGAGATGTCCACAAAACTGAGAACATGAAGATCAGATGAATTAGATAGGGAAGTGGTAAATGTTTAAAAAGAGGGATGACCAAGAGGAAATGCATGATATTCCCTCCCATCCCACCCCGCAGGGCCCCTGAAGCCTCAGCTATTGAAAGGAAAAGGTGTATTGGTGAAGTATAGGCACAAAATCATGTGTAACAGACAATCACAAAACCTCAGTGGCATACAATAAACTTGTCCACACTCGGCTGGATCATTCATGCATATGTGGGTCAGCAGGGGCTTCTCTTGAGGCTAGGCTTGGCTGGGGCTCCTTAGCAGGGACATCTCTACTCCAGTGTCTCTCATCATCCTGTTGAGGCCAGCAGGCTACCACAGTGGTGTCCTTCTTACGGTGAAGGCAGAGGCACAGAAGGACAAGTGACAGTGCTAGGACTAGTCTCAGAACTGGTAGAGTGTCATTTATACCTCATTCTATCGGTCAAAGCAAACACATGACCAAGGGGTGGGGGAATAGACTCTGGCTCTTTACCGAGAGACACTCCAAAGTCACATGGCAAAGGACACGGGTAAAGAGAGAGGTGAAGAATTAGGTCCCTTAGTATAATCTGCATAGTCTGTTCAGGCTGTTATAACAAAATACCATATACTGGGTGGCTTATAAGCAACAGAAATTTATTTCCTACAGTTCTAGAGGCTGGGAAGTGCAGGATCAAGGTGCCGGCAGATTCAGTGTCTGGTGAGGTCCTTCTTGCTGATTCATAGATGGTGCCCTCTCACCGTGTCCTCACATGGTGGGAAGGACAAGAACTCCCTTGGGCCTCTTTTATAAGGGTGCTAATCCCGTTACTGAGGGTTTATTTCTCATGATCTAATCACCTCCTGAAGACCCCCATCTCCAAATACCACCACATTGGGGATTAGCCTTCAACACTTGAATTTTGGAGACATAGACATTCATTCTGTGGTGCTATCACAGCAGGACTGAGAGGATGGCCTGAAAGTGGGAGAGCTGCAGGAAAGTCTCCTGAAGACCAGTTAGAGACCCAGGTTTCTCTCTCCAACCCTGTGAGTAGCAGAGAGCTAAAGGGGGAGCTGAGTTGATTGTTAAAATAATGGGAAAAAGTAAAAGTCAACATCTGGAAAAGTAAAGCACTAGCCTCCATTCCCTGTTTATCTCCCAGAACTCCAGCAAGTCTGGAGAAGAAATTGGTCATCTTTTCTGGAGAAACTGAATGGCCCCAGAGAAAAAAACCTACAGATAATGTTCATTTGAGCTGAACGTGTGGAGGTACATGGCAAATGGAGTAAATTTTTAAAACAAAAAATTATTAATTATATATATAACTATACACATAAATTATATATAGAGAGAGGCACAGAGAGAAATTTTACTACAGTACTATTATTAATAAATTAGTGATGAAGTAGCCTCAGCCCACAAAGACAAGAAAATTCTTTCAAGAGGTAGAGATGAGAAATTGGTAGATGGAGGGATATGTGGATTTAATTAATACTTTAAAAATATATTTTATGATGCAGAAGAGATAAGACATAAATGAAGTCTCAGTCTTTGAGAAGACAAGAATTTGATGTCAACTAGAACACAAGTAATTCTGGAGACTTCAGGAGCCATAGCAATGTGTGTTTCATTTTAGGAATTGAAATGTTCTGTTTCTGTTTGTTACTTTGCAACACCGTGAAAATACACACACACACACACACACACACACACACACACACACACATATATGTAGACAAAGGTATGTATATATAAAGCAGAAAATTAGCATACAAAAATGTTAATAATGGTTATATCCAGGTACCACCTGGTGTGTGATTTTGTTCACTATGCTTTTCTGTACTTTCCAGATTTTATATATGATGCATTAGTTTTACATCTGGGGGGAAATTTATCTAGCTAAACATCCATTTATTTATTCGTTTGCTTGTTTCTTTCAGGAAATGAATGCTCCTGGAAGGGCAGGGAAACACCAAGGAAGTGATGCTTTAACTAATTGACATAATTTAAAACACCCTATCTTTGGGGGAATGATTTTGCCTCGGGGGATGAATGAATGGTTTACCAGAATCCTGGAAAAAAATCATTCTGCCCCCCCTCCACCGGCTGCTCTCTGCAGCGCCCTTCCTTCTCTCACCACAGCTGGCTCAGCCTCCCTCTCGCTGCCCCACGTGTTTTGTCTCTCACTCCCTCAGGCTATTTTCAGTTTGCCCCTCCCACTGCCTGATCTATTTTCATGTAAAGAACATGATTTCTGAGAGTTCTTCTTCATTTTTTCTGGTCCTCCTGTGGACTGGCCTGAATACACTTTGTCAGGGAATTATGTCACACCAACTGCAGGGAATGAATTAAATTTCTAATATATCATTCTCTCTCAGGACTTGGGAAAAACATGCAAGTAAACTGGCAGTGTCATCGTGGGACTCTGCTTTGGTATGCCGGGATCCCCGTGACTCGGCTCTCTGGCCTCCCCTGTCCTTCTGGAGCAAAATGAACTTGGATTAGAGCCTCTGCCTCCAACTAGCCTCGTGGCTTTGGCCAAATTCTTACGCTCCCTACACTTAGGTGTCCGTATTTGTAAGAGGGGGACATAATACCCACCTTGCTGAATTTAAGGCTGGAAAAGAGCTGCCCCGCCAGAATATAAGGGTCCAACAAATAGACATTTCATGCTTTCTTCCTACTTGGTCTTTTTACTTCTTCTGTTCAGTTTATTTTCTTAACTAGAAAATGACAATGCTCCTGTCACAACATAAGGAATGTCCTGCCTTCCTCTCCACAGTTGTATCCAGGCTAAGCACAGACACAAATAGAGACAGGATTCAGGGATCTTAGCTCCAGGACAACGACAGCCAAGAGAGGATCTCTCCTAAGGAGACTTTTCTCAATTAAAACAAAGAAAAAAATATAACAATCTGCTTATCTCACATCACCCTATATGATCTCAGTTATTTATTCTGACCCAGGTACTATGATGGGTTCTTTTTATGTTTAACCTCATTTAAGCCTCGAGCAGCTTTGTGAGAAGAAAAGTGAAGTTCAGAGAGGTCGCTTAAAGAGAAATTGCCGGTAAATGTTGAAAACAAGATTCAAAATTACAAGCAATCTGGACTCTTGAAAAGCTCTGAGCTGGGTTCACTTGCTTTAATTTTGCTGCGATTTTCTTTCCGTGTTGCAAGGAGGCACACAATAAACCAAATTTGAAGACACTAATTAATCCAAAACACTGATATCTTAGTTATTAGCCTTGTTCTCTTTGAATTCTTTCTTATCTTTCTTTTTGTTCCTTCCTCTTAAAAACTTATAATCCAGTGGAGTGGTTTTTGGGGATTACCAAGGTACTCATCCATTCATGTGTTCATAACTTCTACACCCGTCAACCTACTGTGTGCCGAGAACTGTGGAGACACTGAAGACACACAGGTATCGATGAGGTCACCGTCTTATGTGGACAGAGAGGTGTGGACGTGCTGTGACAAAGTCCCGTGGGAAGGGAGCGCTGAGGAATGCTGATTCTCTCTACGCAATTAAAAGTGGGTGGATTGCATAGAAGGCACGCAGGTGCGGGTACCAGGAAACCTGGATGAAACTGATGGAAACAATAATGAAATTTATTGTCTCACAAAACACAATGTCCAAGTCATGGTAGGCAAATCTACGTAGGGCAAGGTTTCCATTTCCATTTTTCTGCTCTTCTCTCAGCTCTGCCCTCTTTTGTGGGCTGAATTTGACCTCAGCTTCCCTAATGGTTGCAAGATGATGACCAGTGGCATCATCTTGGGCAATGGGCTTTCTTGTTTGTTTTTAACAGGAGAGAGAGGAAAGTCTGCTCAAATTGTGAAAAAGATTTCTTCCCTTTGGGCAGTTCAGGTCACGTACCCACTCCAGGGACAGCAGCATTCCCATGGGACATTACAGGGGAAAAGGACTATCATCATGGGCTCTGGTTTAAAAGGACCCTTTTCCTGAAATACACTTCATTTAAACCATATGCATAGTATAGGAAGTGATACAAAGACAAGGTAAGTGAATAGACGCTGGTTGGGTAAGCGACAATGTACATAACAGTGGGGTTTACAGGGGGGTGACATTTGAGCTGGGTGTTGATGGATGAATCAACGGGAAGAGAAGGGTCGACAGTACATTTCCAGCAAAGGAAACAGCTTGTGCCTTTGCTCAAGGATCAGCCACACCGCATCCCTGGACTCTCGGTTCTGTGGGAGCAAAGTGGAAGGAGGCAAGGGGGCTTGAAAGAGGGCGGACAGTCTGGGAAGGGACATGCAACCCTTTCAAGGCATTTGTTTTAAGTGTGCGGGTAGTGAACAAGTGGTAGCTTTTATTTTACAACAGGAAATGTGGGGTTCAATTTCTTTCACGATGATTAACTGCACAAGATGGAGTGTGGAGAATGGAGAGGCTAGCACCAAGAAGAGGGCTGCAAAGTTTCAGGTGAAAGATGCTAAATTCCTGGTTAAACCCAGCTGGATGTGGATGCAGAGCTGAGCATGTGTAAGGGACCTCTATGAGGTCACATTTCCTTCCGAATTCCGTTATCAGGATCCACAAATCCCAGGAGTGAGTTGACTGTGACAACTGAGTGAGACAGAAGCAGCGTCAGTGGGAACGAGGCTGGAATTGCACATGTCTGACCCCTCAGCCAAGGGACCGGGGTCTCGGGGTGGGGGTGGAAGGAGGGAGAGAATAGGGTCACATTCAGCTTATTTCCTGGGCTTGTCTGAGTCTGAAGTGTTTGTCCTTTGCATGGAGGCTTCACAGTGAATAAATTGAGACTTGTAATTTCAAGACGAGATGGAGAGAGCCTCAGCACCCATTCAGTGGAGCATGGAGTTCCCCCCTCTGGTTCATGGTAGCTGTTTCTTCTCTTCCCCTTCACTCAGACACTGGCAGATTCCTGATCTTGTTACTGGGCCTGTTTCTGCAATCGCTGAGGGTGATATACCCACTGCTCAGGATGGGTCTGGGACCTGAGGATCAGGCCTATTAGACGCTTACCGGGCAAAATCCGCTGCCAATGGGTAACAGAGCCAATGGGATGAGCCCTCATCCACCCCTGGCCCCGTCTAGAGATGCAAGGACTGGGGTGTGTCTTCCTTGGTCATCTTTTATTTTGGAATTCAAAATCTTCTGGAAATTATTTTTTTCCCATCCCATTGAATTACTTCAACTCTAGGATGGAAATTTAGCTTGATGGAAAGGAATTTACTAACTGGGGTGGGTGGGATGGTGGGTGGCAGCAGAGTCCATCTGTGGCATGGCATCAGGAGAGGTCACTCTCCTTCATAAATTTCTCCTGTCTAATGGATCAGTCTTGTTAGCATAAAGGCATGTTATACTATCTCACAAAGTAAAAACAACAACAACAAAGGCCTCTTAGACCCCTTGTATTTTCCAAATACTGCTCCATTTCTCTTTTTACTTGTATGGAAAATCGACTTGATCCAGCAATCCCACTACTGGGTGACTACCCAAAGGGAAAGACGCCATTTTATCAAAGACACCTACACGCAAATGTTTATCATAGCACAATTCACAATTGTAAAGATATGGAATCGACCTAACTGCCCATGAATTCATGAGGGGATAAAGAAAATGTGGTACATATATATGTCCTGGAGTACTACTCAGCCACAATAGGAGTGCAATAATGTTTCTGGCAGCAAATTGGATGGAACTAGGGACTATTTTCCTAAGTGCAGCATCTCAGGATTGGAAACAAACACTACATGGTCTTGCTAAAAAGTGGGAGCTAAATGGTGAGTACACGAGGCACAAAGAGACACAAAGGTCATTGGAATTCAAGAAGGGGAGAAGGTGGGAGGGAAGTGAGGAATAAAAAACTTACCTACCAGGTATAATAAGCACTATTTTGGCGACACCCACACTAAAAGCCCTATCTTAAGCATTATACAATGTATCTATCCATTTGTACTCCCTTAATATTTTGAAATAAAAAAAAGCAACTCCAAAGAGTTGTCCAAACTGTTTCTACTTCCTCATCTCCCATTCTCTCCTCAAGCGACTCCAATCAGGTTTTCATCTCCACCATTGTATGGGAGTTGTCTTTATGAAGACATCTGGGCCAGGCGGGTTGGCTCATGCTTATAATCCCAGCAACTTGAGAAGCCAAAGTTGGAGGATCACTTAAGGGCAAGAGTTTAAGACCAGCCTGAGCAACACAGTGAGACCCCATCTCTACAAAAAATTAGCTGGGCATGGTGACACTTGCCTATAGTCCCAGCCACCCAGGAAGCTGAGGCAGGAGGATCACTTGAGCCCAGGAATTTGAGGTTGCAGTGAATTATGATGATGCCACTTCACTCCAGCCTCCAGCCTGGGCAACAGAGTAAGATCCTGTTTCCCCCCCAAAAAAGACATCTGTGATTTCAATCTGGATAACCCCAACATTCAATTCTCAATCCCCTTTACTTACTTAGTCTTTCATAGCATTTGACACAATTGGTCATTCTTCCTTTTTGAAAGTCTTTTTTTCATTTAGCTTTCAGTTCAGCACACTTTTCTGGTCATCTACCTACATAACTTGCTACTTCTTGAACTCCTTGGCTATGTCCTTTTCCTTTAATTAGCCTCTAAAATTTGGAGTGTCCCAGGTCTCAGCCTTTGGACCTCTTTTCTTCTCACGCCCTGGATAAGCTCATCTAGTTCCATGACTTTAAATCCCACTCACATGCCAATGACCCACAAATGTGCTCCGCACCCCCGAACGTCAGACGTGTATACCCAGCCACCCAGAAGATGCCTCTTTGTGCACGTCTACTAGGCGACTTGTGATATTGTCTGCCATCCACTTTATAACACTGTAATGTAGAATGTGCTCCAAAGGTGTGTTAGTTACGTCAAGCTACAGACAGTTGTTCTAATCAGGAACTTGCACTACAGCTGGCTTCGTTGCAGAAAGGCCGTCCTCCAGAGGCAGCTCCTACAAGCACTTCAGCTATCTTTAACTCTGATCAACACCAGACATTTTGCTAATTAGCATGCTGAAGTCAAAATTGGCTTTTCATTTATGAAATTAGTGGCTTGTTAATCAGCATAATGGTTGTTAGAAATGGGCTTTTTTAGGTCAAATTAGAGATAATCAAGATATAGGAATTGGCTAAAATGTTTTAGAGGATATTCCCTACCCACATAAAAACAGGATATAAGAATCCAGCAGCATATAGGCTGGACTCTTACGGAGAGTACTTGAAGCTTTATTCTTAAGCAGTCGTGTTTCCAACCATTGTGGCAAAGGGTTTCCGGATGTCTGACCCTGCCTTGGAATATTATTTTCTGCTGAGTGGACTCATTCAAGGCAGTGGTCGAAGCACCTGGAAGGACTGTGAGTTGGGACTAAATCAAGCTTACAGAGCAGGTGTATAAATTGCTCTGTGCCTGCTTGTTAATGACATTATGTCTGCATATGTGGTAAAAGCAGAGCTGAGACTTGCTTTCATTATAACTTAGTAATGAAATTGTAGGGACAGCAACTGATTCACCAATTTCAACTCCTTCCATGGCTACAGTTGTTTACCACAATGAATCTAAGAGTTGTGCATTATCAAAGTGGCTTGTGTTTGTTTTCAATACACTCCAAACTGACATGGCCAAAATAGAGCTCCTTATTCAACTCCTACCCTCCCTAACCCCAGGATTCCTCTTTGCAGTAAAGGGCGCCAGCATTCACCCATGTGCTCAGGCCTAAATGCAGCACCTTGCCCGGAACTTGACTCACACCCATAGCCTATCCACCAATAGGTTGTCTCGATCCTTCCTTCAAAGCATAGCTTCCATTGTGCACTTCTCTTCATGTCCACAGGCCACCTCTCAACTCCACCACAGCAGCCTCCTAACTGGTCTGCCACTTTCCCGTTGCCTCTGGTCAATTCCCACGGAGCTGCCAGAGCGAGTCTGTCAAAAATGTCAATGAGTTCATGTTGTTCTCCTGCTCTAACCCCTACAAAGTCTCCTATCACTCCCAGAATACAATTCCAGCATCTTAACCATGTTCTTTAAGACCGCTTGTGATTGAGCCCTGACCCCCCATCTCCAACCTCAGCTTCTCCAACTTTTGTCTCACTTTACTCTTTGAATCTTCAATCTTCTCTCTATTCTTTCAGCTTCCCCAACCCTTCCCTGCCTCAGGGCCTTTCCTCCTGCTGCTCCTACATCAAACATGCTCTTTCCCCACATCTCTGTCCATATGGACCTCTTTAGAGAGGACATCCTTACCAACCACCTGTTCTAAAGTGGCCTCATTCCTGTATTCTCTATCTTCTTGCCTGCTAACTTTTCTTCTTAACATACATTTTGTGGGAGGACATGATATTATACCTTTATTTGTTAAATACATTCTGGTCTGTTTCCCCCATGAGGAAAAAAATCTCCTTGAGGGCAGAGACCTTAATATTTTGTTAACTGCTATATCTCCAGGAAGGACAACAGTGTTGGGCATATAGTAAATAAATATTCCTTAATAAATGTGGAATGAATGAATGGTTCCAATATTCCAACATATGTTTCTGTTTCCCACATGTTATATGTCCAAACACATTGCATAATATGGACATTAGGGAAGAACAGTTGGGGAGTGAGACATCTCTGTGCACTGTGCTCATATTGACCCGTTTACTCTTGTAACTTACCCTTCTGGCATGCCTCTGGCATGTAGTAAGTGCCAAGGATGCAACTGTGAGTGAGCCAGATAAATTACCTGCCCTCATGGAATTTACAGTCCAGTAGTCCAGTTATGATGAGATTGTCTACTCAATTATGATGAGAGTAATAAGGGAAAACAATAGAAGACCAAAATAGAGAATGGCAGGAGGACATCAATTTATAGAATGTGGTTAAAGGCAGCATCTCTGAAGAGATGGCCTTATGCTGAGGCCTGAAGGATGAGAATGAGCAGGAATGTGGTAAAGTAGACAGCAAGTGCAAAGGCCGTGAGGCAGGAAAGAAGTCATTCCTACGACTGAAAGGCTTACATGGCTACGGAGTTGTGAGTGAAGGTGGGAGCCACGTTTGACATTGAAAAGAATGGCTGGGACCAGGCAGCCAGTGCTTACGCAAGGTGGATATTATATTTTTTTCAATTGAAAAACAATTGAAGTATTTTGGGCAATAGTAAAATTATCATACTTTAAAAGTTGCTCTGGAGGCTGGGTGGAAAATTGATTGGGTATGAGGTCAGAGTGAAAACAAAGAGGTCAGTTAGAAGGCAGTTGGGATGCTTGAGCTAGAAATGGTGGGGGTTTGGACTAGGGTGGTGTCAATGAAGGGAAAGATGTAGACAGATTATAGCTGTAGTTCAGTGCTAGGATGAGTAGGGGGAAAATGGAATTGGGCTACCCGGGGATAGATACATGACAGACTGTTGTAAATATATGATTATATTGTATCACTGGCGAAAGAGGAGAAACAAGAATGTTTCCCAGATTTCTGGCTTTTACAACTGGGAGGAAAGACATTGTTGCTTTCTGAGATGGGGGAAGACTGAGGAGAGAAACAGCACTGAGAGGAAAAGTTACTTCTGATTTAAATATTTTAATTGTGAGATGGATTCAGCACATCATGCTAAGTAGACAGTTGAAAACACCAAGTCAGAGTAGAGCAGAGTTCTGGGATAGATACAGCAATTTAGGATCCATTAGGACATTGGAGGTGCTTAGAGCTGTTCGGAAGCTAGAACATCCCCCAGGAAAGACGGGAGAAGAAAAGATATTCCAGAATGAGTCCCTGGGGAAGTCTAACAGTCTTTTTGGTTTTAGTTTTTCATTTCAACATATACAGGGGTACAAATGTTTAGGTTACATATATTGCCCTTGCCCCACCAGCGTCAGAGGTTCAAGTGTGTCCATCTCCCAGATGAGCACCGCACCCATTAGGTGTGAGTATACCCATCCCTTCCTCCCCCCACCACCTGCCCGACACCTGATGAATGTTACTACTATATGTGCATATAAGTGTTGATCAGTTAATACCAATTTGATGGTGAGTACATATGGTGCTTGTTTTTCCATTCTTGTGATACTTCACTTAGTAGAATGGGTTCTAGCTCTATCCAGGATAATACAAGAGGTGCTAGATCTCCATTGATTTTGTAGCTGAGAAGAACTCAGCACATGGCATACATATACCACATCTTATGAATCCACTCCAGTACTGATGGTCACTTGGGTTGTTTCCACATGTTTGCAATTGTGAATTGTGCTGCTATGGACATTCGAGGGCAGATGTCTTTTTTATAGAATGTCTTTTTTTCCTTTGGGTGGATGCCCAGTAATGGACTTGGGGAGAGGCTGGGAAGGAAACTAAGAGAAGTTGAGCTAGAAGGAAATCCGGGAGAGTGTGGTATCCTGAGGACAACAGAGGGAATTGTTTCCAGCAGGAAGTCTGCAGTTAGGATGTGTGCTGTTGAAACCCTCAGCAAGTGAGGAGGAAACAGTGCAGATTGCATTTGGCAGCATGGAGGTTGTTAACTTTGACAAGAGCAGTTTCGGTTGAGTAATGGTGATGGAAGTCAGATGTCGTTACTTGAAGAGTAAATTGGAGGTGCAGAGAGTGGAGAAAGCTTGTGTAGAAAAACCTTTTAGGAAGTGTGGCTGTGGAGAGGAGCAGAAAAATGTTGCAATAGCTGGAGAAGTATGTGGGGTTAGGGAGAATTTACCAATGCTTTTCAAAGATGGGAGATTATAGAACTTGTTTGATACTAATGGGACTGTTTCAAGAGAGAGGGAGAGATCGTGCAGAAAAGAGAAGACAGGTTGCCTTTAAAAGTCAACTGAGAATGGGATCCAAAGTAGAAACAAAGAGATTAATTGGCTTGTGGTAGGTAGGAGCAGAGTTTTTATTGTATGAAACTCAGGATGTAAAAAGTCCTTACTTTTCCCATGTCATTGCTGAAGCCCCAAAGCTGAGACTAACAGATGGGAGTATCTCTGCATTCTGAAGTGAGGCACTGCATCATTTAGGCAAGACCCAGAAAGAGATGTTTTGCCTCTGTGGCCCACCAGCTAACTCCTGTTTTGTCTTCTTTGCCCGTCAATTAACTCCAGGCACTGTAAGAAAAGGCTGAGTCCATGACAGAAGCTGGTGGTGAGTGAGAGTCTTGGAGATGTCAGTTTGCTGTTGCTCCTGACATGAGCAAACAGGGGTTGCTTTCCTCCCACTCCAGCCAATGAGGAAGGGCTTGGTCTGTATCCACTGGAGGCTGGGAACTTACAGACTGTTGCCTACCTGACTACTCCTGAAAAAGTCTACCGATGAAAGCCTGTGTGGAGTTGTCAGTAACAGCAGAGACAAGAGAGATTCTCTGGGAATGGCCTGCCCTTCCGAAGTTACCAGAATGGAAACGTTTGATTTTTTTTCCTCCATGGGCAATATGTAAGCCTCACAAAAGGTAGACAGTGTTGGGACGTCCCAATAGGACAGTTTGGAAAAATGAGGAACTGCAAGAGTGAAAGTCTGTGTTAATGGGCTAGGATACAGGGGGTGACCAGGGAACCATCACAGTCCCCCTGGAGAGGACATTTCCCACGTCAGGGAACAGCAGGTGGGAGGCCTACAGTTGGGAGACATGTGAAGGGCCCACAAAGTGACTCAGCGGGGAGCGAGCTGCGTTTGGGCTGCTGGCAGAGAGTGCCCAGTGCTCGGCACAAACACACCAGCAAAGGAAGATGTGGCCTTTTCTCTGATCACTCTTCTCCTGAGCTCAGCCCAAGAGTGGGCCATGAACAGGATTTAGACAGTGGGAAAGATGTAGAAGGACAATAAAAGCAGAAGTGGACAAAGGGCGAGGAAGTCAATCTCGTCCTCCTTCCAGGCTCCGGGACCGAGTGGGCATCCAGCTCGCAAGTGGGGCGGGACGGGGGGCGGTTAGGTTGGATGAAAGTTGAAGCTTTGATATCACACTGCCTTTGACTCTGTCAGTACTTTACAAGCTTTATTTCCATTAAGTCCCGAGAGTGACAGGAAAAATAAAGACATACCCGAGTGTCATCCAGGGTGGGGACGAACAGCTCTACAGAGGGAGTGTGAAGGAGCCGAGGGGAGGAAGAAGGAAGTTGCTTCCTGCCTGCCCTTGCTGATTCCAGCTTCTTCAGTAAACTGGTTACAGTTTACACTTGTTTCTATCCTAAAACTTTGTGATGTTTACATTGTTGCAGTGCAAATAAAACTTGTGTATGGCAATTTACAAGCACTGCCATATATCCTGTTCCATCATGTTGTAGACCAGGTTTGCACATTTAAAAGCATCCAAAAGCCTAGCAGGTAGCAGAAATGAACGAAGCAGGTCAGAAGTAGTACAGTAGAGAAGGATGAGGATGAAATAATGCATGGCTTTTAAGTGTTTTAGAAACCCTCTCTGACTCACACAGCACAGACATGCAGACTCCCCCCTACCTGGGCCATTGCAAGCCTGCATTGCAGTAAGTGTGGCCATGGGATTGGGAGAGGGAACAAGGCAATGTGACATGTCCTTATCTCACATTCATACATGCTAAGATGATGTTCTTTGCTAGGAAAGTGTAGAAATATTTTGAGATTTCCCAAATCTATAATTTATAATTTCTTGTCAGCATTCTTGTTACACATAAAAAAGCATCAACCTGTCATCTTCCCTGACAGAAGAACAGATGAGGAGAGAAACAGAAAGTGTGCTCACAGAACTTTTTCTATCCCACGCCAGATCCTGGTAATGAGCACCAACACAAGCCATTTGCTTTACCAAGGAAACCACATTTTTTTTTTTTGAGACAGAGTCTTACTCTGTCACCTGTGCTAGAGTGCCGTGGCGTCAGCCCAGCTCACAGCAATCTCAAACTCCTGGGCTCAAGCGATCCTTCTGCCTCAGCCTCCCGAGTAGCTGGCACTACAGGCGCGCACCACTACGCCCATCTAATATTTTCTATTTTTTTTTTTGAGACAGAGTCTCACTCTGTTGCCCGGGCTGTAGAGTGCCGTGGCATCAGCCTAGCTCACAGCAACCTCAAACTCCTGGGCTCAAGCAATTCTTCTGCCTCAGCCTCCCGAGTAGCTGGGACTACAGGCA
>CAUYRT010102637.1:0-16706 GCA_963574885.1 Lepilemur ruficaudatus | reverse complement strand
TAGCCAGGCATGGTGGCGCATGCCTGTAGTCCCAGCTACTCAGAAAGCTGAAACAGGATGGTTGCTTGGGCCCAGGAGTTTGAGGTTGCTGTGAGCTAGGCTGATGCCACGGCACTCTAGCCCAGGCAACAGAGTGAGACTCCGTCTCAAAAAAAAAAAGAAAGAAAGAAAAGAAAGCTAACTGTTGAACCCATATTAGTTAAGGAAATAAGCTCAACTAGATTAGAAGGGCAGGGACTACAGAGTATGTTACACAGTGCCAGGCACATAGGTTTTAAGTTATCCTTGCTTGACTGATTAGGGTAGTTGATATAGTTCACCACTTAAAAGAATTAGGCTAAAAAGTTAAAATTTTAATTTTCTGGCATTACAAAGTATTGTCATCTAAGAGCTGGAATATTAACAGAACAAAAAGAAAATGGAAAATAAGTGCTAAGGAAAGTTTAAATAAATGTATTCTTAGAGTGCCCTTTCAGGAAGACCTTTGAAGATGACTAGACAGGTTACACACATGCTAATCAAAGTTTACAAACAAACATTTTTTTTTAAAGTCTATTATCAGTTGTCTGCTTACTACAGTAGGCAGCACATCAGTCTCATAAAAAAGTCTATTATCAATGACAGTGAGTGATAAGAAGAGAAAGCTTCATCTCAAAATCCAACCCAATCTATAACCAGGCACTTCCTATACTTCAGCTCATTGAATATTCACAACAGCACTATGAGGTAGATATTAAATCCATTTTATATTAACTGAGGTTCAGAGAGGCTAAGTAGCTTGCCTAGCTAGTACGTGGCAAAGTAGGCATTCAAAACTAAATCTGTGTGATTCTAAAGTCTCGACTGTCCTTTTTTTATTAATATAATGGCAACCCAGTTATCATTAATGGGAGCTTCCAGGTGCCAGTTATTACGGTAGTTCTTTAAATACATGAGCTCATTTAATTCCTTGAGTATGTACTATTATTACTTCCATTTTACAGAAGAGGAACAGGCTTAAGAGAACTTAAACAATGTGACCAAGGTCACACAAACAGTAATAAACAAAGCCATATGCACCCGACTCCAGAGCCTGTGCACTGAACCACTCTGCCATGTTCTCATTCTGCCACCTCCATGAACATGTGACTAACCCCTAACAGAACTCAATACTGGGCAGACTATGAATGCTCTGGGTGTATATTCTTCTCTTTCCCTTTCTAGTCCATGCATCACCAAGAATCCAACAGCTCTCTTGAGTGAATACTTTCATCTGTTCCATCAATTCAGATGTGATAAAGTGCACCTTGCCTTTCAGAGTTTAAACTTTTCACTTTTAATCAAAACATAATGCTAACATAAGTAACATCTCCCATATATTTAACTTTTGGTCAGATTATTGTCACTCTCAAAACACCAACTCCCTGTTGAGTTCTACAACAGATTTAACCTTCATAGTTGGTCTCATTCTCTCCACGTATGTTTAAGCAACTTAAATCACTGGTTCTCAACCCTGACTGCACATTATAATCACTGAGAACTACCGGTTGAGAACCACTGTATGAACTCAGTAAATCCGCTCCTGGCAATTTCCACTATTTCTTATTCTAATGAGCAGCAGTGTTCTAGCTGCACTAGAAATGACAGGAAATAGGGTGTGGTGGCACACATCTGTAGTTCCAGCTACTCAGGGGGCTGAGGCAGGAGGATCACTTGAACCCAGGAGTTCAAGACTGCAGTGAACTATGATCAAGTCACTGCACTCCAACCTGGGCGACAAAGCAAAACCTTGTCTCAAAAACAAAAAAATAAAAAACCAGAAATGACAGAAATAAGAAAAAGAGGAACAGAATGGGGATTGCACTGATTAACAGGGAAATTTCACTATTCACTAAAAAAAAGTTTTCCATGAAAACCAAAACATATGAAACATACTGCTTAAAGTCACATAATAATTTGCACTACTTAGTAAGTAAGGACTGAATGCATCAGAACCTAGTAAGTACAATGTCCATTTACTTTGTAATTTACCAGTGACAGAGAATGGGTAAGGAGTTGCACTTAAGTTCTAAGACAGAAATGGAAACTTGGGAAAAGCCAAGTTTTGGGGAAAGAACATAAATGTTTATTGCTGGAAAATTATAATAAAACACACTAGAAAATTATGGTCCTTGATAGGCAAAATGATTTAAATTTGTATATCAAATCAATGTATCTTTTGAATGACAACTACATCTTTCTTCAAATGGCAACATTAAGTCATCCATAAAACTAAACTCTCTAAATAAACCCACACATTAAAGTTCAAATATACAAAATGAAAAAATTAGGTCCCTGATTCTTTCAGCATTATAGGATTCATTAATTAGCTTTACCAGGGATCCTCCAGTTGCTGCATTCAAGCAGAGAGTTATTTACTTAAATAGTTTAATGGACTACTATCACTGCCTATGTCAACCCCACCTCCAATAGTTTTCATTTCTGTGACAGATTTTTTTTTTTAAAAAGCTCCTTTAAAGTCTTAAGTACTATAACATGATTGTAAATTCCCTTTTAGAATGCTGGCTGATCACCACCAAGTGGTTTCAAGTAAATACAGTGCTTAATAATTTTCAAAGCACTTTCATATTTTACCTTCTTTAATTTTCAAAACTACCCTATGAGTTGAGGAAACAGTCTCAGTAATGTTAAGTAACTTGCCTAAAGTTACTCAGCCAGTAAATGTTAAGAACTGGGTTGAAATTAATGTCTTCCTATTTCTGGTCCAATGTTTCCATTACTCCAAATAGTTCCTTTGATTCATAGTTCATTAAATATATTAATATAGGTATAATCAATTAAAAGATTAGCTTGTCTTAAAGTAACACTGCTTTACACTGTGTGATGATACACTTGCTGGTTTATAAGTTGGCATGCATAAAAGATGGAGACAAATCTGTAGTACTCTAGGTAAAATATTGGCATTGAATAATTTAAAATACATTAGCACCAGGCAAGTTACTAATTATAACTACACTTGCTGAATTTAAGGAGCTAGTAAAAAAGGGCTATGATGCAAATAGCCAAATATTTTCCTGCGAGACACAGTTGATAGAAAGCCAAGCTGATAATTTTTTTAAAAAATTAGATAGCACATGGGGATAGCACATTACCAGTCATCTTGGTAACTACAAACATACTGTTTAACTGCAGTTAGATTGCTCCTCAGGTTCTGAAGTGAGAGGGCTCCAGGAATTTCTTATTTATGTCCAAAACTACAGTTAAGTATAAATATAACATGTGGATTTAACATTTCACATTTTCAAGTGTAAATAGAAAAAGGAATACAAGGGCTAAATTAGAAAAGGGTCAAATCAGTTGATAGATAGTAAAATAGAAAGATGAAAAAAGGTTAAGTAGTTAGTAGGCTGATTATCATTCGCTTTAACCTTTCATTTGTTCATAGAAATCTCACACACAACTGGGGCACTTATTAGTCAGATGTCACTTATGGGAAGACAGACACACCGGAAAAAACTTAGGAAGTCAATTTTTACAACTTTAGTTCCTGAACTGAACATTGTTCCACACTACTTGTTGCTGGTAAGCAGTAAGATGGAGTAGAGGAAGCATGGGTTGAAATGCCAGTTTTATCAATTATCAACTTTTTAGGAAAGTTGCTTAATTTTCTGAGCCACAGTTTAGTCATCTGTGAAATGGGGTTGATGAAAAGATTAAATGAGAACTTAAAGTGCCACAACATTAGATATTAATGTTTGTTCCCTTCACACTATGCTCCCCCCAACTTAAATTGTCATTAAGACCCAGATAGATCTATGGCAGTTCGTACCATCAAATAGCATTAAGATTAAAATTACTTAGGTTATTTTGTACAATCAAAGAATATGCATTAAAACGGGCTGTTTAACCTATCATTTAACACATGACTACCACATTAGGAAAAAAATATTTTTCCTTGGGACGAGGGTGTTTTATTACAAAAATAGAATAAAAACTTTGAAAATAAAATGATCCTTTCTAATTTAATGAAAATTTGTTATTTTTTATTGTTTTCTGTGCATCAGTTATATGCAACTTGAAAAATAGTTCTTGCGGCTGCCAAGATGAAGAGACGTGAGTTACACACGCTTCATGAGGCCCTGGGCTGAAAACTAGCGTGAGTTAAATACAACTCACAGGGCAGTTAATATATGGTTGAATGTCTGTATCCCTCCAAAATTCAAGTTGAATATTGATAATATTCAATTTAATATTATCCCCAATGCAACTGTATTAAGAGGTGGGGACTTTAGGATGTGATTAGGTCATGGGATTAGTGTCCTCATAAAAGGGCTTGAGGGAACCTGTTTGGCCCTACCACACTCCTTCATCCATATGAGGAAGGGGCAAGAAGGCACCATTTTTGAAGCAGAAAGCAAACCTTCACCAGATACCTAATTCACTGGTTCTTTGATCTTGGATCTGTCAGCCTCCGGAAGTAAGAGAAATAAATGTCTATTATTTATAAATTACCCAGTATAAAGTATTTTGCTATAGCAACAGGAAAGAACTAAGACAGAAATTGGTACTGAGAAGTGGGGTGCTGCTGTAAAAAATAGCAAAAAAATATGGAAGTGGCTTTGGCACTGGAAAATGGGGTAAAGGTTGGATGATAAATGGTTAATCTGATGAGGGCTCAAGAAGAGGAAAGCAGTTGAACAAGCTTCAACCTATAGATTACTTAGAGATTATTAAAGTGGTCCTGATCAGAAGGTTGGTAGCAATAAGGACAGTAAAGGCCATTCTGATGAGGGTTGAGATGGAAATGAGGAATATGTTATTGGAAACTGTGACTCAACCGAGCACAGCTGCACAAGTACAGCTTGGGCCACTTCTCTGAAGGGCAAAGGCAGTTAACACTGGCAGTGTCCACATGGTGCTAACTCTGTAGGTGCACAGAATGCACAAGCTGTCGGGGCATGGTTACCTACATTTCAGAGAATATCCTAGAGAGCCTCCATCAGAGAACTGCCACAGAGATGGGGCCACCACATAAAGCCCTTACTAGGGCAATACCTAGTGGAACTGTGGGGGTGGTTCCCACTCCCCCATCCCCAAAGAGTCACCAGAGTGCAATTCCAGCCTGAGACAACTGCAGGCACTGGACTCCAACTTGGGAGAGCTGCAGCATGCATGGGCTATGCCCAGCAAAACCAAGGGGCCAGGGTAACCTGGAGCCTTGAGGGCCCAACTCCAGCCCCAGTATGTCTAGAAGGCAGGGCATGGGGTCAAAGAAGATTATAATGGAGCCTTAGGATTTAATCTAACTTGCTTTGTTTGGTTTTGGACTTTCTTAGGACCTATTACCCCTTTCTTTTTTCCTATTTCTCCAGTTTGGAATGGGAATGTCTATCCTATACCAGTCTCATTATTGTATTTTTGAAGTACACAACTTGTTTGGTTTCACAGGCTCACAAGTGGCAAGCAGTTTGCCTCAGGATGAATCATTCAGCCTTATCCATATCTGACTTAGAAGAGACTATGGACTTTAGATTTTTGAATTGATGCTGGAACAAGTTAAGAATTCTGGGGCTGCTGAGACGGAATGAATGTATTTTGCATGTTGGAAGGATACACGAATCTGGGGCGAGGGGAGGTGCAAGGGCAGAATGCTATGGTTTGAATGTTTGCGTCCCTCCAAAGTTCATGTTGAAACTTAATCTCCAATGCAACAGTATTAAGAGGGGGGGCCTTTAGGTGATTAGGTCTGCCCTCATGAATGGGATTAATGCCCTAAAAAGAGCTTGGGGGAGCCTGTTTTGCCCTTCAGCTCCCCTTCTACCATGTAAGGGCACAGCATTCATCCCCTTTTCCATGTAAGAATGCAGCAAGAAGATGCCATATATGAAGCAGGGAGTGAGCCTTCACCAGATGCCACATCTGCTGGACTTCCTAGCCTGCAAATTGTGAGAAATAAATTTCTATTATTCATAAATTACCCAGCCTAAGGTATTTTGTTACAGCAGCAGGAACAGACTAAGGAAGGTGATAATCTAAAGAGCTACAAAAATTAAAAGAGACATACTAGAGAAATAAAAGGAACAAAGAAAAAAATGGAGATCAAGTGGTAAATATTAAATCAGATATGAATTTAATCAGTCTGCAAAAACTGTATAAGGGCAAAAACTAAGTACAGTCATCTGTTGCTTAATGATGGGAATACATTCTAAGAAATGTGTTCTTAGGTGATTTTATTGTTGTGCAAACATCATAGAGTGTATTTACATACACATCTCCCAATCCCTAGATGACAGACTATTGCTTCTAGGCTACAAATTTATATGGCATGTTATGTACTGAACACTGTAGGCAACTGTAACACAATGTAAGTATTTATTTGTGCATGTAAACATAAAAAAGGGACAGTAAAAATAGCCAGCATGGTGGCTCATCCCTGTAATCCCAGTGGCTCATGCCTGTATTCCTAGCACTCTGGGAGCCCAAGAGGGAGGAATTGATTCAGCACAGGAGTTTGAAACCAGCTGCACAACCGTGAGACCCTGTTTTTACTAAGAATAGAAAAAAATTTGCAAGGCGTGGTGGCACGCACCTATAGTTCCAGCTACTCAGGAGGCTAAGGCAGGAGGATCTTGAGCCTCCCCACCGCTTGATTTCCACTAAGTTTTACTTCCCCTTTATGCACGTGTGTGCTCATTGGTTAGTTTCAATTTAATAGCAAATACATGTGGTGTTTGTTTTTCCATTCTGTAGATACTTCGCTTACAATAATGGTCTCCAGTTCCAACCAAATTGTTGCAAAAGGCATTAATTCACTCTTTTTTATGGGTGAGTAGTACTCCATGGTATACATAAACCACATTTTGTTAATCCATTCATAAACTGATGGGCACTTGGGTTCATTCCATGTCTTTGCAATTGTGAAATGTGCTACAGTAAACATTTGAGTGCACGTATCTTTTTGATAAAATGACTTCTTTTCCTTTGGGTAGATACCCAGTAGTGCAATTGCTGGGCTGAATGGTAGGCCTACTTTTAGTTCTTTGAGGAATCTCTATACTGTTTTCCATAGAGGTTATACTAATTTGGAGTCCCATCAGCAGTGTATAAGGATTCCTTTCTCTTTGCATCCATGCCAACATCTACTGTTTTTGGACATTTTAATAAAAGCCATTCTAGCAGAGGTTAAAGTGATATCTCATTGTGGTTTTAATTTGCATTTCCCTGATGATTAGTGACGTTGAGCATTTTTTCATATGTTTATTGGTCATTTGTCTATTTTCTTTTGAAAAGCTTCTGTTCATATCTTTTGCTCACTTTTTAATGGGGCTGTTGGTTTTTTTCTTGCTGATTTGAGTTCTTTGTAGACTCTGGATATTTTATCGGATGTATAGTTTGTGAATATCTTCTCCCATTCTGTAGGTTGTCTATTTGCTCTGTTGATTATTTGCTCAGCTGTGCAGCACTTTTTAATTTAATCAAGTCCCATGTATTTATTTTTGTTGTTACTGTAATTGCCTTTGGAATCTTAGTCATAAATTCTTTGCCTAGGCCAATATCTAGAAGAGTTTTTCCTACATTTTCTCTAGAATTCTTATGGTTTCATGCCTTATATTTAAGTCTTTTATCCATCTTGAATTAATTTTTGTGAGTGGTGAGAGAGACAGATCCTATTTCATTTTATGCATGTGGCTATCCAATTTTCCTAGTACCATTTACTGAATAGGGTTTCTTTTCTACAGTGTATAGTGTTGTCTGCTTCGTCAAAGATTAGTTGGCTGTATGTGGGTGGTTTTACGTAGGGGTTCTCTGTTCTGTTTTATTGGTCTGTGTTTCTTTTTTGTGCCAATACTGCTATTTTGGTTACTACAGCCTTATAGTATAGTTTGAAGTCTGGTATTGTGATGCCTCCAGATTTGTTCTTTTTGTTTAGGATTGCTTTGGCTACCTGAATTCTTTTCTAGTTCCAAACGAAGCATAAAATTATTTTTTCTAGATCTGTAAAATATGATGTTGGTATTTTGATGGGAATTGCATTGAATCTGTAAACCACTTGGGCAGTATGAACATTTTAATATTGTTGATTCTAATGATCCATTAGCATGATATGTTTTTCCATTTGTTTGTGTATTCTGCGATTTCTTTCCTCCGTGTTTTGTAATTCTCTTTTTGTTTTGTAGTTCTCACAGCATATATTCTGTGAGTATTCAGGTGTGTTTTTCTGTTACTGTGACAAAGAAGCATTAAAACTCAACCAAGACTAATGAGACATAAAAAATTAATGACTATAAAAAATACAATGAAATATGAGATGATAAAGAAATCTGAGATTACACTGAACACAAAAGATAATGCTAATCTGCCATACATACTATGAGATGTTCAATTTATAAGCATATACCCTTAAAACAAAATCTTGGATTAAAAAGCTTATTGTAGTCTTGCAAATAGAAATGAGTTAGCCAATTGAATATCATGTCCTTATTGCCATTCATTCCCCCCATCCTATGAAATTGGAATTTATCAATTTAAACTTTAACTATAATAGAGCATGGCAATCATAACATCTAATCTTCAAAATGAAAAGAGCACCGGACATCTATCTAATCCTCTTATTTAAAAAATAAGCAAATCAAGACCCAGAAATCAATATTACAAATGAAGAGGAATTATTTGATTTCTGTTTTGAAAAACACAGAACATCTGTTCTATATTAGAGATTTCCCCTTTGTTTTTGCATGGCACACTGATTTTCTGATAGATATCTATCAGTAAACCCAAGAGCCTCTTCTGAAGGGAACTGAGTAGCCTATAGCCCACGTCTAAGAAAGGGCTTAATGGCAAAGTTTATACTTTGTGACCACACTTCCTAAACACAACTGATTAAACCATGACTGGGCACCTGACCCCTCACATGATGAATCCTAGGACAAAAAGATGATCTAAATCATTTGAATTTTCTTTCTTTGAAATATAAACAGGAAGTACTAAGATAATTTACCATGTGCCAGTTCTGAAAGCAAAAGCTAAAAGGTCATGATGTGGTGGGGGAGTGGCCACCATTAGATTCCATATGCAAGACAACATTATGAAGAGGAAGAGATTCTAAGCAAGCAGAGAAGTGAATGGACCAGCACAGAGAGAAGCAAGGAAGCACTGAGCAAGATCATCAAAGTGAGAGTAACTGCTCCCGGGAACTGCCTTGCTTCCTGACGGCTTTCTATTTCTAACCCATGAATAACTTAAAACAAACCTCTCTCCTTTCTCTTAAGACAATGTGAATGAGTTTATCTTCCTTGGAAACAAAAGAGCTTAATCAGAATAGAAATACTGACTAAAAATACAAATACATACCACATGATTTTATATATATATTACAAAATTATTATATATCATGATAAACTATTCCCAAAATGTTTTTGGTTTAAATAGAAGAAACAGAATTTCTTAGGATGTTCTCTAGGAACTGTAGGGTTGGTACACTGAAGGCTGATGACTAATATGGGAATTAATTTCCTTAGATTGAACATCAGTGTAAATTTGAGAGTTGACATGGAAGGAAGTCTCTTAGAAGTATTGAGTATACTGAATATACCCAGATGGGTGAAGAGTAAACTCAGTGGGAAGAGTAGAGAAAATCAAGAATAAAGTCAGTGCCAGTTCAGGTGTACACCCTCTTTATGGACAACAGGATTCCTTTCCCATCTACTTCTATCAATACCCTGTCCTCCCTTCCCCTGCCTTTTCCAAATTATACCATTTTGGTTCTGAGCACTGACAATCATTGCCACTGAATCTGTCAAGGGAAAAAAAGTCTCACGATATTCATTTTACTAACACTTCATACCAGAGGAGATATAGGGACAGTGGCAACTTATTTTTACTATGATACTAGCTTTTAGGCAATATTTGCTTCTCAAGACTCAGACACTCCATTATCTCAAAGGATCCATAACATCTCTTATGCATTTCCATGAGTTATCACTATTTACAAATACGTTGGATGTGTAACAGAGAGCTCCTAGCATATTACAGCAATACAAAGTTAGACACTCCAACAAGACAGCAATACATTAGTGACTTGTCTAGAAAGCCAGTTTAGAATAGATAGCACATGAAAGAAAATTCACAAGAGGAAATATAACATTAAACAAACATGGGAAATGCCAAACCTTAACCAGTAATCAATAAATGTAATAATGAAGCAGTGTTCTTAGTTTTATTAGCAAAGGTAATTCTACAACAATAATATCCTATGCTGCTGATGATATGATGACTCAACCGTAGCAAATTACTAACAGTAGTATAAAACTAATATGACCTATTAGAAATCAACTCAGCAATCTCTATCAAGAGCCATACATATTTTTATACCATTTGCCCTCATGATTACACTGCTGAGACTGTATTCTAAGAATCCTAAATACAGAAAAGAAAGTGCTATTCTCAAAGATTTTATCCCAGTATCATTTCTAATATCAACAATAAACATACGGGTAAATAACACAACATTCAATTGGTAGGCTATTATGCAACCATTAAAAAAAGATGGTTAATTTCAGTAATGACACGGAAAACGTTTATGCTTAAAAAAGTAAAAAAAAATGATAAAAAGTTGTATATACGTACAATTACAAATAAGTAAAAATACATGTATGAGACTGGATTATTAAATGAAAAATATGTGTACGAAAAAGACTGGAGGGAAATAATGAAAAGCTAGCAGTGTATTAAGGTATTACCACTATGGATCCTTTTTTCTTTTCTCTTTTAAATCTTTGGTTATATAATCTTTGCACTGAAAATAAATAATAAAACCTTCCAACAGTATAACTGTTGAAGTCATGAATAGCACAGGGGCAGAAGACCCCAGAGAATGTTACTATTTTATGTGCAGTGCTTGCTATTCATAATGACAAGTGACAAGTGAGTCATCAAGAAGCTTAAATTATACCTTTTTTTTGACTTTTTAAGAAGGCAGGAAGGTATGAAATATAGTTTAGAAAGTTTTTTTGTGAAAATGCTTAAAGGTTATGGTAATTAAAGTGTTACGTTTTAGTTATCTAGAAAATTTACATACTTGGAGCAACTGTTTCCCAGATTAAGCCATTAAAATGAATAGGCACAATTATAAGAAGATAACATTTAACAAAATCTTTAAAGCAATTTTAAAAAATGGATTCAGGCCAGGTGTGGTGGCTCACGCCTATAATCCTAGCACTCTGGGAGGCTGAGGCAGGAGGATCACTTGAGGTCAGGAGTTTTCAACCAGCCTGAGCAAGAGAGACGCGGTCTCTACTAAAAACAGAAAAAATTAGCCTAGTGTGGTGTTTGTGCCTGTAGTCCCAGCTACTTGGGAGGCTGAGGCAAGAGGATCGCTTGAACCCAGGAGGTTGCAGTGAGTTATGATGACGCGTCACTGCACTCTAGCCAGGGAAACAGCGTGAGACACTGTCTCAAAAAACAAACAAACAAACAAAAAAAAATGATTCAACTTTTGCAAAGCGCAAGAATTATACAAGAAAAGTTGTTCTATAATCCAAGAAACCAAGTTGCAGAGAAAGGCCATCCTACATATTAGAGAACAGAAATTTTACTTTTACTTAGATAATGGGAGTTACTACAGATTCTACACTTGAGATTGTTGTTTTAATACATTATGTGTACAAAAATAATTTTTAAAAATGTTATTATAACAAGAAATTAATGTTAAGACTTATTTAAATGCTGCAAAATACTAAGCAAAGATATACAGAAACAGTAACACTACAAAATTTAAACCAAGAATTTCAAAATTTTATTTAATATCAAAAGAAATAATAATGCAAGCATTTTTGATCAATTTCCTAATTTTTTAAAACACTGATACATAATTCTGGAAATATCATGTAAGAAAAAAGTCAATAAATGCTTCAAACAATACGCTGACCTGGAAGAATTAAGGAAAAAAACTCACCAAAGATGTAAAAGCCAAAAGCAAATAAAAAATGAATCACAGCTTAGAAAAGAGGGCCTATAATTCTTTTACAATGGTTCTTAAGACTTCTGCAGCAGTAAGTTCTCCAGATTTTCTCAATAATAACCATTTTAAGCAAAAAATTACATACTAATGCATAAGAAAATCTCTACTGAAGAAATAAATAAATCTAAGTTAATTATGTTATAATGAAGAATCATCAGTGGTTTCTTAATATATTTTTTTGCCTAAGGAAGCTAACATAACAAATAAGAAGGGATGGAAAGAAAATGTATGCTTACAAATTACCTTGAGTTAAAACTAATAGTATAGTTCTGTGTGTCTATTTAGTCTTTGAGGTAGATACAATCCATGACCATATACTTATAATTGGTAGACACAAGAATATAATTAACTGCCTTAAAAACAACCACTATTTCCATTACATGAAACTGATTCTTAAAAAAAAACACAAATTCATTTATTGTAAAGTAAGTTTTTTCTTAATCCTGGAGGAGGGCTGGGGACACAGAAAGCAAATCTCTGCCTTGAGTCACATGAAATGATTGATACCTCAATATAAAAAAAAATTTCATGTAGTAACTAATCTATATTATTTACAGTTAATAAAATATATAATGTCCAGTTAACTCTTGGTTATATATTCTTATAAAAGTATTGTGCATCTTCTAGAAGGAAGGAACTTCACATATTAAATCAATAAGCAAACATTTATTAGGTACTTTGTGTAGGATTTCACAGCTGGAAATTACAAATATAATAACAGAAAGTCTGAAATGAGAGGATGAGAACTAGGAAATTCCTAAGATTTCTTAAGTTACTAAATTTAAATTAAGTTAATGTATTGAATATTAAATTCAATATTTCAATATGTGGCTAGGCATTTGATGAACTTGACTCAAAAGCATTTGAGATGTTCAGAAGTTCGTACTTCCTTGAATCAGAAAACGATAATTTTACCTGAAATCACAATTCTGCCCTGACTGTTGAGCTATTTAAACTCTACTACAATCACACTCAAGTATGAATGTATATATTCTGTTCTGCAAATAAGAATTGCCTTCTGTGTACCTAACCAGCATGTACCAATACTAAAACAAAAGCCTCTAGCCCACTAGGATTTTTTGTAAAACAAATTTTTGTACAACAAAGTTAGAATTTTTGTTAGAGCCTTTTACTTTTCATGCCTCATTTTTTATTTCTCTACTGGCTCTTAAGCTTTTCCATCAAATTCCTACATTAAATATTAAACCACCATACCACTTTCTTGATTCAGACCTTACTATCTATGCTAAAACAAGATGCTAGAAAAATCTCCCACCTTCACAATCCCTCCTCTGTTTCATCCTTTACCTATTTGAGTGGGGGTGTCAGGCCAAGGTAAGGACGATGAACTCACAGCCACAACCTGTCTGGAGCTAACAGCCCAGTGTAACTTCACAGGGCTTAAGGACAAACTGCATTCCACCAATGGTCTTGAAGTCTTCTGGGCCATTTAGAACCAAAATAATAGAAAAAAAGAAGGGGCCTCAGGAATCTGGGCTGATAATCTGAGTTCTCTGCGTAAAGAATAGCTAGCTGGGCAATCCTCTACAAGTGACTCACCCTCACTTGGTTTATTTCCTCGCCTATAAAGCAAAGTTCCTTTCAGCTTCTAGAAGTAAAACATTTAGTTGACTGTAAATAATCAATCTGGTCATACTCCACATTCAAAAGCCAGCCTTACTACTTTCCTTTATATTTGCTACTGAAATTCTCTCAGCCTTCAGGGAAACTTGTAGTCAACTCAATTGTCCAAGTGTAGCTCTGGGACTACTAAATTACCTGAGTGAAAGCTACAAGTCACTTGATTCTTTCAGCAAATATGTGGTCTCCTGTGAAAAGGGACAGTACTGTGCCAGCCTTAGGTCACTTATTACAGATGTCACATTCAATAGCAAGAACAATCTTTGGTTGAAAATACTATAGAAAAATTTTCACCATAACTGTGTTTCTATCTAATGGAAGTCCTTTACTCATTATCCCCTCAAAACTGTGTGATATAAAACTGCATAAAACATTATTCAAACAAAAACCCAATGGAGTATTCTAATTCCTATTTTGGAGCACCCGTGCTTTCAATGGTTCCATCGTTAAAGCTCTTTTCTTCAATTAAGTCTTATAATATTTTCTAATAAAGTTTGATGCGCAGCATTTCATGAGCTGAAACAATCTCTTCTTGAAACATAGAACTCTTTAGACCATGTCCATATACTACTGCCAACTCAACCCTACCACAAAGGAATTAATCCAAGCATTTTACCTCTCTAAAAAACCAGTACCAGTAACTCTGAAAACATCACTTGTGTCAAAGTTTGATAAATTTTACATATAAGGTTTAAATATCTTTACTTTTCTTATTCTTCCTTCTGTACTATACTGCTTATCAGGGAAACATACTAAAATGATCCACTACTATGAAGCAAGAGAATTATAATTACAGGTCTAGAAATTTAAAAATCATTCTTTTGACATAAGGGTCATTGCCTCTGATCTATATATTTGACCTATCTACTTCAAATAAGAAATTTCAGATTTTTTCATGTACTATGTGGGAGTTACTGCAGGATAGTGCTTAAAGATATAGATCCTTGAGTCCCTATGCTTGACTTTGAGTTCTGGCTCTGCCACTTACTAGTCACGGGAAGAAAAATTAACCTATGATCTATAAAATTAGATAAATAGTCAAAGCTGTATTTCATGGGGCTGTCATGAGAATAAAATGGCAAAGTTCTATCTTTAAAAAAAAACCTCTGTCTAAAAAGACATGACTCCTAAATGTAATATAAAACCCTGGACCAGACTGTGTATAAAGGATGTTACTGGGACAACTGACAAAATTGTAATATGGATCATAGAAAAACTAAATTTCCTGAATTTGCTAACTGCATGTGGTTTCTTAATAGAATATCCTGGCTATACCATATATATACATTAAAGTATTAAGGGCTAAAGGGGTAAAGATGTATGGAGCCTACTCTCAAATAATCTAAAGGAAAAAAAATCAATAATGTGTATGGGGGGTAGAAAAACAAATGCAGCAAAATGTTAAAAATTGGTGAATCCAGGTAAAGTTCTCTGACTTATTCTCACAATTTTTCTGCAAGTTTAAAATTATTTAAAAATTATATCTTAAAAATCCAGCTTTGACTCTGTTCACTACTACTCAATCTCTCCATTCCCCTCCATTTACAGAAATATCATGAAAGTTGTATATAGTCACCATCTCCCCTACTCCATTCCACTGAGACAGATTTCCATGTTGCCAAACCCAACAATTTCTCCTTGGCCTCATCTTAATTTCTTCACAGTGCTGACTGCAGGTGACCACTCTTTCACCCAACTCTTTGCTTGTGGCATCACATGTCTCTTTCATGTCACTGGCTGCTCTCTGTCAGTCTCCTTTGCTCTCCCCTACACCTCAACACCCCAGGTCCCCTTCCTTTCTCTATTTTCATAATCTCATCTAGTGTGTGCCATTAAATAGCATCCTGAATTCCACAATCAAGTACGCAACATTTTACAAGAAATATTCACTTGTTTATTACTTGGGCATGTCAAACTTTGCTGGCTGAAACAGAACTCTTTCTCCCCCCACCTCCCCTTCTTTTTTTAACAGATGAGGTTCTCCCTATGTTGCCCAGACTGGTCTCAATCTCCTGGCCTCAAGCCATCCTCCGACCTCAGCCTCCAGAGAGGCTGGGACTACAGGCCATGAGCCACTGTGCTGAGCTCTGAAATAACTCTTGATTCCTTTCTCCCTTCCCCTCAAATCTGCAACTCCTGCAGCTGCCTATTATCACTAAATGTCATTAGTTTTCACTCAGTTGTTCAAGCCAAATATATAGATCAGAGGCAAAGATCTTTATTTCCTTTGATTGTCTTACATCCCACATCCAAATCAGCAACCAGTGCTCTCACAATATACTCTGAATCTGACTACTTTCACCCCCTCCACTGTCCATCCCAGTCCAGACGGTCTACTGTAATAAATTTCCCTGCCTCATCTTTTGTTTCCTCATGGCCCATTCTCTGAGACAAAGCAGCAAAATTGATCTTGTTATTAAACCTGCAATTAAATCATGTCTTCTCGCCATAAAAACCTTCCAGTGGTTTCCTATCATACTTAAAATAAAACCTTATATCCTTATCACAGCCTACAAAATAATTGTATCTAATCTGGGCCCCTGCCCATCTCTCTGAACTTAATCTCCTAGCAGTCTCTGTCCCCTTTCTTCACTATGTTCCAGTCTCACAGGTTTTTCTTGTAGTCCCCCAATCAGGCTAAGCTTGTTCCCATGTAAAGGCCTTTACTTTTGCATGCTCTTTCCCCAAATATTCATATTGCTCACTCCTTCCCCTCATTCAGATTGGCTGCTGGCCCAATAAGACATTTTAAAAAGGCAATGTCTTCTTCCCTCCCTCTCCACCCTGTTACTCTCTATTTCCTCTCATTGCTTTATTTTTTTTACATATTTCTGATTTTTTTCCCCTTTTTCTTCATTAAAAAACATTTTTTAAGTAAAAAACTAATGTAGATACTTCTCGCTGTTAAAAAAAGAAAAGCAAACAATACAGATGAAATTCAGGCTCCCTTCAACTACCTCTCCTGATCTTGGTCCCCTCCCTGGAGGTACTCTAGTATTCATTTGATATGTATCCTTGTAGAACTCTTCTCTGTGCATTTAAACACATAGGTATTGTAGAAAAAAAA
>CAUYRT010102636.1:0-25474 GCA_963574885.1 Lepilemur ruficaudatus | reverse complement strand
CTAAGGAAATAATTAACAGAGCAAATAGAAAACCTCAGAATAGGAGAAAATATTTAAAACCTACACATCTGATAAAGGTCTAATATCTAGAATCTATAAAGAACTCAAACAAATCAGCAAGAAAAAAATTAACAACCCCATCAAAAAATGGGCAAAAGATATGAACATAAGTTTTTCAAAGTAAGGTAAACAAATGTCCAAAAAACATATGAAAAAAATGCTCAATATCTCTAATCATCAGTGAAATGCAAATTAAAACACAATGAGATATCACCTTACTCCTGTTAGAATGGCTATTATAATATTAAAAAGTCCAAAAACAATAGCTGTTGATGTGAATGCCAAAAGAAAGGAACACGTATACACTATTGGTGGGACTGCAAATTAGTACAACCCCTATGGAAAACAGTACAGAGATTTCTCAAAGAACTAAAAGTAGACCTACCAGTTGATCCCACAATCCCCCGACTGGAATATTTACCCAAAGGAAAAGAGGTCATTTTATCAAAAAGACATCTGAACTCAAATGTTTACTGCAACACAATTCACAATTGCAAAGATGTGGAATCAACCCAAGTGTCCATCAATTTCATCAGTGGATTAACAAAATATGGTATATGTATACCATGGAGTACTACTCAGCCATAAAAAAGGATGAATTAATACCTGTTGCAGCAATTTAGAAGGAACTGGAGACCATTTTTCTAAGTGAAGTATCTCAAAAATGGATAAACAAACACCACAAGTACTCTAATAAATTGGAACTATTTGATGGACACACAAATACACAGAGGAAAGTAAAAGTCATTGGAAATCAATCAGTGGGGAGGGGAGAGGGAAAGGCAAAACCCCATCCAATGGGTACAAGGAACATATTCGGGTGAGGGGCACATTTATAGCCCTGGCTCAAGCTATGCATTAAAAACATCTATACCCTCTTAATATTTTGAAATTAAAAAAGAGCCATTTTTAATATTTTATACTTCAGGTATCTTGTTTCCCATCTAGTCAATACCTGATTGAGAACAAAAATGGTGATAAAGACGTCTGCTTTCATGAAGTAAATATTGAATGATGGCGCATTACATGTACACAGCACTGTGCACACACTGCAAGCCACAGGAGTAAGCAGACATGGTTCTTGTCTGGGGGAATGTTATATTTAATGGAGGAAGCAGATTTTCACATAGAGGAAACTAAAGCAAGTCCTGTGTGACCCAAGGGGAAGGAGTAATGTCATATGAAACATTGGATTGAGATTAAAAATAAGATTCTGACCAGAGTGAATAAGAAAATCCAACATAAACAAAACAAGGAAGTATGAAAATGAATAGTTTGACTGAGGAACAATGAAATATCGGGAATAAATGAATTATGGGTGCATGAATGTAGAAGTGAACAGCGATGAATAGTTAATATGTGACCAAATTAAGGAGGAACTCGACTTCCATGCTTGAGTTAGTAATGATATCAAAACGTCCACTGGAAATGTTCATTTTGGAAAAGATTTGGCAGAGTCTATAAAGTCAAACATTTGTGGATATTTGCAGTGGTGTGCAATTGTAGACTCTGGTGCTGGGCAACAAGCTTTTTCTGAAGACATTTCAGTTTAGATTTGGACATTTCAGTTGGTTAAAAAAACTATATATGACAACTTTTCATCAACATTTTGAAAAAATTGGATAGTTATATAATGTCTCTGAATTTACTATGTTGATAATTATCGTAGAATCAAGTAATCTTAATTATACAAATCAAATTACATAACACAAAATACACTTACTGAAACAATTGTTCAGTTTAATGGGAGAAAATATTCTAAATGTTTCCACTTTTAATTAGCAATTACATTTTAAAGATTCTAATACAGCTTTTTTTTTTTCCCTTTGGAATTTGGACTTCTTGCCAGCCACTAGAGTTAGATAAAATTTAGAAAAATTTTGCTCTTGCATGGTGAGATAAAAGGAATAAATAAATAAACAAACAAAACAAATTTTAAGAAGCTGATAGAGAATAGCAAAGGTTTTCCCAAGATCTAAAAGTATTTATAAAAGTTATTTTCTGGTCACTTCTGATAAGGACCAAATCCAGTCTTTCACCCACAAAGGTAAATCTAATTTTAAAATACATCCCGGCCTGGTGCAGTGGCTCATACCTGTAATCATAGCACTCTGGGAGGCCAAGGCAGGAGGATTGTTTGAGCTCAGGAGTTCAAGACCAGCCTGAGCAAGGGTGAGACCCTGTCTCTACTAAAAATAGAAAAATTAGCCAGGTGTCCTGGCTCGCACCCGTAGTCCCAGCTACCCGGGGGGCTGAGGCAAGAGGATCACTTGAGCCCAGGAGTTTGAGGCTGCAGTGAGCTACTATGATGCCACTGCACTCTATCCAGGGTGACAGAGCAGGAATCTGTCTCACTGAAAAAATAAAAATAATAAATAATAAAATAAATTCTGAAGAAAGCTTTGTATTTAAAAACTTTATAAATGCTACCTCAAAAATTGAATGAACTTCAGATGAAAACCACTCAGGCAAAAAATTCTGTATGCTTCCCTCACCCATTGTCACTGCACCTCTGTGCTCTTGCAGTAACAAAAATAAGTATTCCTTTTTCTTCCCTGAACTAGGCTTAAATATTTAAAAACACAACTCATGACATAATTGAGTTATTAAGGTTAGGAGAAAGAGATACTAATCTTGTGGAGAAATCAGTTTCCAAAGAAATTCATAGGGAGCTATGTATACAATGAATGTACTCTATATTGAGTAATTTATCTTCTAAATAATGCTGTTTAGGCCAGGCACAGTGGCTCACACCTGTAATCCTAGCACTCTGGGAGGTCGAGTTGGGATGATTGCTTGAGCTCAGGAGTTTGAAACCAGCCCGAGCAAGAGTGAGACCTCATTTCTACAAGAAATAAAAAAATTAGCAGGGCATCATGGCTCATGCCTAGAGTCCACCTATCTGGGAGGCTAAGGCAAGAGGATCACATGAGCCCAGGTGTTTGAGGTTGCAGTGAGCTGTGATGACGCCACTGCACCCTACTCCAGTGACTGAGCTAGAAGCTGTCTCAAAACACACACAAAAAAAACCTCAAAAAATAATGAACAATGCAGTTTAATTTTTGCTTTATCCTAGTAATTTTTTCCAAGTCTTGGAAAGGGTGTATTTTCCTTTTACTATGTTAGTAAATTAATTCAAACAATTAAGTTTGTTTAAAATTTTTCCATCTGTGCTCATGATAGCTATACATGTGTATTTTTTTTTCTTGAAATGTCTTCAGTTTGGTGTTAGGATAATGTTAATATTAGTCTCAAAGACTGAATTGGGAAGAATTTCTTCCCATTCAATTTTCTGGAAGACATTATATAAAATTGTTATTAATTATTCTTTAAGTATTTGGTAGAATTCTGCAGTGAAACCATCTGGGCCTGGAAATTTCTTTTTTGAAAGATTTAAGATTATGAATTTAATTTTTAAAATGGTTATAGGATGATTCAGATAATCTATTTAATCTCAGAGCCATCAATAGCTCATGCTGTTTCACCATCTGGCCGTAGACCTACTTTCTGACTTTCAATAATCTATTCACTTTTTTAAAAATATATTTTTAGTGTATGTTTTTCATCTATAAAATGGGACTACTTCACTCTATTGTTATCGATATTAAAAGAAAATGTATGTAAAGATTTGCAAATGATTATTCTCTGAAAAATATTATTCCTATTGTTTATCTCCTTGGAAGGCTATTTTTATATATTCTGTCAGATTATGCCTTCTTTTTTGCTTTTATTTTTTAATCAGCAAAACCAGTAGAAAGGAGATCAAAATGTCAGAAAGGGAAAAGCAAGCAAGAATAGAATTGATTCCCCTTTTGTTAAAATTTAATTCTATAGACAACTATTTTGGAAATTTTGCTCTGTGTAATCATTTATCTGGGCTGAGTGTAGCTGGACTTACTCATGAATACTATAAAAAATATTGCATAAAATCACATCTGTGTGGTTACTTATGCATTTATTCTAAAGCTTAAAAGAAAGGCTATAAGACAAATGTAGATGTCAAGTTTTGAATTTATTTTTCATACCGGTAAAAAATCATGTAGTTGGAATGACGATGTTACGTCTTTTCTTCTTTAGCTCGTTGTTTCAGGAAACAAATAATTTGCCATTTTGATTCAAAGTTCTAGTGACCTAAATCATATGGCTTATACAGTTTACAAGATCTTTGACTTGTTTCAGTTCATTAAATTTAAAGTACTAAGTTTATGTCAACGTTCAAAGTTGTCATCGAAGACTGTGCTACTTTTGTGAATCACTGTATGAAAGAGATTTCTCTAAAGATCCAGGAGAAAAAGACACATTATTGTTTGGAATTAAATTTGTAACTAACATGCCTATGCCATGCCCTGGCACGTATCGATTAAATGATGCAGCCCTTCTCTATGTAGTCCTTCACAATGCACCCTAGGCGTGTTAGTAAATTTTGTTTTCACATAGGCAAGAAGCCTTGCACTTTTCCTTGAGCAATTCGTGTTCACAGCCAGCTGTACTCTTCAAGGAATCACAGTTACTAAGGAGATCTTCATACTGGCAACTATTGGCTGTAACAAAAACACAGTATCATCATCATTTTCCTTCTTGAGGGACATATGAGGTATCTTAGTTGAGCTCACTGATTATTTTATAACTTTTTAAATTCCAAATTTAGCGATATGTTTCTAAAATGAATTGACCCACTTTTCTTCCTCAGCAAGCAGAGTAAAAATGAATGTAACCAAACCTTTCTATACCTGCAGAGTCGCAGAGTCCAGTATGGGACCTACTAGTCACATATAGGTATTCAAATTTAAATTAAATTAAAATTTCAGTTTTTTAATCTTACGAGCTCCCTTTCAAGTGTTCAGAGGCCACATACAACTAATGGCTGAACTCCCAAGGCACATGTCGCTAGAGAACATTTCCATCATATCATATTATTGGGCAGCATGGCTTCATACGCCAATGTTTTCTTTCTGGATTAAATGATCTTTATGAGTGGATGTAGGTGTAAAACAAAAACAATGTGCCCTTTTCCCCTGTGATGTTTCTACTTGGATGTTCCCCAAGGGCCCCAAACTCAACAAATCTCAAACTAAACCCATCATACTAGCCACAAGGTTGACAATTCTTAGGTATGGTCTCCCTGCACGGCTCCCACAATCTCAGGGAAATAGCACTTCAGCGGCTCCGTAACTGATGCCAGGAACTGGCATCAACCAGAACTCTTTCCTCTCTTCTTTTGAGCAACACTCAACTAGCACAGGTAACAAACTCACTGACTATCCCACTTTCTGTCTCTCAAACCTGTCCATTTTTCTTCATTCATTTTGCTAGTACTGTAGTAAAGACACACATTTTTAAAAAAGTTTCGTATCATTCGTAATTGACACATAATGATTGTACATATTTACGGGGTACAATGTGATGCTTCAATACATGCATATATTATATAGTGATCAAATCAGGATAATTAGCACCTCCGTCACTTGAAACATATCATTTCTTTGTGGTGATGACATTCAAAATCCTCTCTGCTAGCTATCTTGAAATACAGAATACATTACTGTTAGCTGTAGTCACCCTATTGTGTAACATCAGAACTTATTCTTCCTCTCTAACAATAACATTGTACTCATTGATCAACCTTTCCCCATTTTCCTCTTCTATCTCCCCACCCCAGCCATTGGCAATAACTATTCTACTCTATACTTCTTTATATGGCTGAGGTGAGGTCATATTTCCCTGAATATTCTTCATGCTTATGGACATATTTCAATATCTAGGCATCGAAGAAATGGGCATTTATTCTAGTCTGCACATTTGCGGATTGTTTGTACCTGTCTTTCTTCAGACAGCCTTCCAGGAATTCCAAGGAGACTGACTGTTGAGTTCTCTTAGCCTGGAGTCATATCCTCTAGGATACTGGAGGGTATCCTAAGGCCAGGTTTTCCACAAACCTGGTTAGAGGTGGGTGACACAAGCAACTCTGTGGCCACTGAAGGGGATGCTTTGCCTTGTTGCATCTGAAGCTTATCTCCCAGACTAGCATGGCACTTGGGCTTGCTTAAGACCCCAAAATGCTATGGCCTGCCTGCTTCTAAAATTTATTTTGCACCCAAGGCCACTTTAGTTGGCCAGTGGTGCTATAGGTTGGGACTTGACTCTGTCCTACTGGGGTAGCCAATTCTCGTCTGGTGCTGGGGCAGGTCTAAAGGCTTTGTCTGTGCCAGGATGGATTCAGAGGCTGTGGAGCTTTTCCTGGTGCTGATTTTTTTTTTTTTGGCAGGCTTGGTACTGGATTCTAAGGGAAAGTCTCCCATAACTTTTTTCTCCTTCCCTCAAGAGGATGTTATCTCTCTCTAGTTGTGTTGCCTGGGGTTGTGGGGGTGATGCAGGCAATCCTATGGCTCCATCAGCTGTCACACCTGCTGTGTCACACCTGAAGCCCAGGGTATCCCAGAACAATGCAACAACAGAGCTTGCCCAAGGCCTGTGGCACCTACCACCTGCCTACTGCTGAAATTCACTCAGAGTTCAAGGTCACCCTAGTCAGCTGGTGGTCATGGGGGTCAGAACACAAATCTATCCCATCAGAGTGGTGGATTTCCTCCTGCTGCTGGAGTGAGTTCAGAAACTCCATCCAGGGCCATTGCCTGGAGTCAGGGTCTGCAGTGTTCTTCCCAACGCTATGAGTTCAGAAACTCCATCCAGGGCCATTGCCTGGAGTCAGGGTCTGCAGTGTTCTTCCCAATGCTGTGAGTTCAGAAACTCCATCCAGGGCCATTGCCTGGAGTCAGGGTCTGCAGTGTTCTTCCTAATGCTGCGCTTTACTGTGGAGGGCCTGACACTGGGTTCCAAAACAAAGTCCCATGCATACCTCCTTTTCCCTCCCCCAAGTGGACAATGCCTCTCTTTGTGCTGCCTGGGGTTGGGGGAAGGGTGGGGCAGGCAATGTGAGACTGTCCTTCCTACCATTTTCAACATGTCTTTTCCTTTTACTATGCTAAAACCAGGTACTGTGATTTATCACCTGGTGTCCATAGCTCTTGCGAAGCTATATATTTTTACATAGATAGTTGTTCAAATGGATGTTTCCCTGGAGGGATGATCATTAAAGGGTCCTATTCTTTCCCACTCAAACTCTCATGAGAAAAAAAAGATCCTATTCTACCATGTTGCTCCATCTCACACCCATTTTTCCTTTAAACCCATGTTTTTCAACAGCTTTATAGCTGACTTTCATTTAATTGTTTCTACATACCACTGCCAGAAAGCTCTTTATATAACATAACTGATCTTTTCACTTGTTTGTTTAAAATCTTCCAATTGAATGTCCATTACTAATAGGATGAATACAAAACCTCTTAGCAAATAGCATTCAGCACATTTATAAATATTCAACTTTTTCTTCATTCGTTGATTCATAACTTTAACACCATCAATAACCATTGAGTCAGAAGAAATGCTAAGTAAAGTTGAACACATTTAAAAGGTAAAAATCACAGTGAGTGGGTCAACTCTATCATTTATAAAAGCATCCAACTACATAAAACCAACAACTATTTTTACCTTTATTCATGGCAATTTAAAAAATGAGCTATATGACATTTATTTTATTCTCTCCTTTTGCATCATTATATTTGTGGGTTCTGTGAGCCCAGATTAAATTTTGTCATTAAAATGTGCCCAAAGCTAGTATCAAATAATAGGGCAGGTGATCCTAATTATATTACAGAAAAGAAGTGAGAAAATCAGCATGATGAACTTAGCACAAATAAACAATAATATTTGGTGTGCCTGTCTAGTCTGAGCCATAATCTGGTCTCACACTCTTAGATTTATACATTTTGAATTTTTTTAAAATACCACTTTTGGTATAATGATATTAACTTGAATGAAATAAGCTA
Organism: Lepilemur ruficaudatus; assembly: GCA_963574885.1. Classification (NCBI taxonomy): domain Eukaryota; kingdom Metazoa; phylum Chordata; class Mammalia; order Primates; family Lepilemuridae; genus Lepilemur; species Lepilemur ruficaudatus. Next base: position 17,528 of record CAUYRT010102636.1, on the reverse strand, counting down.
TTTACCAGAAACGTATGTGGTCAACATGGGCACTGCATAGTCACAAAAAGACACCGATGGTACATTTTCCATTATGATACATGTGGTAATTTTCTCTCCATTACAAATAATATGTAGGTTACTGACGTGTACAAAATATTTATTTAAACACACTTTTGGAGTATTTTTTGGCTTTTGCATAAATACATTACTTAAATTGTTTCCTTTAGGAGATTTCTTAAATTTAAAAAAGGCAAAGAAAATATGAACTGTTTAATCATCTCAAACTTACTGCAGAGTCCTTTGTCACAGTTACCAGGACAACTGGCACAGGGTGCCCCTTGTTGGTAAGGGGTATTCTTTTTAGCGACGTTATTACCACTGAAATTTAAAATACACAGTGTCAAATGTTTTCCACTTTGCTATTTCGTTTATATTCTTAGGGCAGCATCAGTCACCGAATGTACATTCAATCTTTTTAGTATGTAAACAAAACTGAAAAAGTTACAATTCCCAACGTGTAGTTCAGAGATGTTTCATATATTGAGCCATCTCCTAGCCCATAATTCCACAGGCTGAGCAATTAAATTGAGATAATTAGTCTAAAGTTTTTGTAGTATATTTCAAATAAGACGACACTCCCTCCGTCTTCCAGTAGACCCCATCAAATTGCTAAGGCAGCGCACCCCAAGGTGCCGGCTATGGCAAAATATATCCTCCATAGAGAAACTAGAAGATTCTAGAGGTAGTGGGTTGCAGTAGGAAAATGAATATTCACTGTTACAATATCATTTTATATTTGAAAGATGAAAAAAATACCATTACTTTTCTAATATGAACTACAGAAAATACTGTTCCAGCATATTTTTTTCCCTTCTAGATGGAGGCAGTGATTTTTTAAGTTAGTGGCATGTGTGTATTTGGAGGGATGTGCTGAGGAAGGTCTGTGAGTTTCTAGGGGTAGTAGGAGTAAGACTTTTATGTTTACCAAAAAAGGATGTTATTTAAGACAAAAAATGATATATGCCAACATCCAGGGTATAATCTTTGTATACAGATTAACCTGTAATTCACGGATGGTCCTTATCCTATTGGCCATTTAATTCATTTAAGAATACATGGGAGTCCAAACCTCAGTAGGACCAAGTGGGGCAAGGACCTGAGGCAATGGGGCTGAATGTCAATCTCCCTGCACAGAATATAGCTATGTGAGTGTGAGCATTGGCAAAAACTGTGAAATAGATATAAAATTGTTCTGGATGTTCTCTCTCCCCTGCTTTACGTCATTATTCATTCCAACTGTTACTTCTAATACCTGGGTATTAGATGCCCATCTCTGAGTACCAGTCAGTGAGTTTGGATGCATTCTTCTAGGGCCTTTCAATTTTCCCTACCTAAGCCATAATACATGTTTGCAGGAAAATGACTTTGGAGGTAATAATGGAACGCTACATAAGTTATCCATAGTTTCAAAACAAATCCTGTAAAAGGTTTGGTTTTGGAACCTCCCAACCTCCTACGGTAAAGAATTTCAAACACTAAAAAAATTTAAATCTAATAAGATAGGTTGTGAATATATGTTTAATACACCTGTAGGATATTTTATGGATAACTTCAAACATACTGTTTGATCAAGGGGCATAGGTCCTGCTACATTTTATTAATAAGGCTTTATAAGAGGGTTATGGAGTTTAACATGAAAAATTCTGAGAAGCAAAGACTAAAGATATTATCTTTTTCTGTATTCTGAAGTAAATAGAAGATCTCCTTAAAAGACTCTGATACTCAAATGAATGAATGTGAATCATTTTTAATAGTAATAATATGTGCTTCTTTTTTTAGATAAGCAAGAGTATTTGAGCAGAAAAGGCTGAAATCACAACATCCCCTACTTGAAATCTCAACAGGACCCCTTGATTAACCACAGAGCATCTATACCCCAAAAGTGTGAAAATAGCAAGAACTGGTGATACCAAATCTAGCGAAATGCACACTACATGTGCTCATGGATTATCTAGAGCTAAGGGAAAGCCAATTGAGACAAAAGAGATTGTTTTATAAATGAGGAAAAAGATCTTCAGATTTTGTACTTATAACTGAGAAGTTGGCCTCTTCTCTGAGAAGCTGGAAGTGTCTCAGTCTTAAAAACAGTATTTCCAAACATTTATTCCCCCACTTTGCTGAAGTGTGCTTTTTATTCTGGCTTACTGAACACATGAGAGTTTTTAAACAATAAATTGCACCTGGAATTACTGGCATTAAACTCTAAAGGTAGTACTTACGCAGGACAATACTGGCAAACATAGTAGTATTTCATGAAGTCCTGATTGGGACAGTAGGCAATTCCACATCCAACGAGGTAAGATGAGTACCAAACAAGCTACAAATCCATCAGGGAATAAACATATGAGAGTACATTAGAGAAGAGAAAAAATATTAACAAAAACAAATAGTTGCAAATATAAAACTGAAAAATGTTACTATTGTAGTTTGTAGCCACATGCCTTATAAAAATATTTACTGAATCAGTCATAAACTTTTAAAATATTAAATTTTCATGTACATTCACCACTTCATCCATTTATGATGTAGGAATAGTACAGAGTATGCTTCCCTACAAAGAGTTTGTCAGACCCTGGACAAAACTGACAGCTCTAGATAAAATATCTACCAGCCAAATACCACTATTATATTATACCTATTCAGGCTGTTCCCCCAAACTGAACATTGGGAGTTGGTCATAATTTGGAGAAGCTTGCTATATTAGAGGTATTGTGGCAGAGGTATGTTCATCCATGTCTCTTACCTGAGTATAATGTCCAACAACTTTATCGGGATGTCTTTGACCTACACCATACTCAAAATCTAGGCTCTCATCATACCAACTTTGGATTGCATCTGACCAAGAAGTAGGGTCACTTGACATATAAAGATTCTCACCGCATTTTGTAGCTGAGAAGAAACAGATCATTCATTAAAAAAGAAAAAATTAAACATGCAATGGTAAAACAAATTGACTTACAAACACAAAAATACTGTCCTTCGAACAATGGGCACAGAGTTACTAACTGTTGCTAAATTCATAAGGATTCAGTTCCTTATAAGCTATAACACTGATTAGAACGCAGAATTGCCTAACACACTGAAACTGGCCTGAACATGCAGAACTTTTGAGAAATTTAAGAAGACTCGACTTTTTTGTTTGTTTTTGTTTTTGTGTGAGACAGTCTTGTTCTGTCATCCATGCTGGAATTCAGTAGCACAATCACGGTTCACTGCAACCTCAAACTCCTGAGCTGCAGGGATCCTCCTGCCTCACTCAGCCTCCTTAGTAGCTAGGACTACAGGTGCATGCAACCATGCCTGGTTAAATTTAAAAAATATTTTGTAGAGATAGGGTCTTGTTACATTTCCCAAGCTGGTCTCAAACTTTTGGCCTCAAGCAATCCTCTCATCTTGGCCTCCCAAAGTGATGGGATTATAGGCAAGAACCACAGTGGTCAGAGCCAAGATGAAATTTTTAGATTTTTAGGATTTAAAAATCTTTCTTCCTCTGGATTTCCAATGATGTATTCATTTGCAGGCTAAATTCTTCACCTATGTGTGTCTCCTGTGTTCTCAGCTTTATATTGTAAGCTTGATAATGGCAGTGGCCAACTCTTACATTTTCTTGCTCTTGTAACCCTCACTAGAGATTTTTCACATATAGGACCCTGAATAAATGTTTATGATCTTGTGTGAAGTTTGAAATAAAAAAAGGCTTCTTAGGCAGTCTTTAAGAGTACCACACAAGAGACAACTGACACCTCAGGGATGACACTTTTAAAAATTTGCGATTCTTTCCTAAACCAGGATATCAGAATATCAAAAGCCCAAAGCCTCCTCAGAGAGTTAGGCAAGAAGTGCCTTACAGCCCAGCAGCATTTCTCTATTTTTTGCAAGCCTTCACTTAATATTTACATTTTAGTGGTTTGAAATGTAATGTCTACATGCTGCTTAATGATAGCATAAAACTTTCTTGCCTATCTACCTTCATAGAGAAGAAAGAAATGGTCTTGAATCTCTAAGGCCATTTGTTTCAATATTCCACAGAATGCAGTCATCGCTTTTCATAATTACATCATTATTATAGCATCAACAATAAAAATAATAATAGCTTGATTGAAATAACATGTATATTATTCACTACATTCAAATTGGGATTGCCTCTCTGTATGACGTTCCTGATAATGTAAGTAAATATTTTATGTAAAGTTCATGCATATAATTTTTTTTCTTTTTGTTTTTTTTTTTTTTTTTTTTTTTTTTTTGAGACAGCGTCTCACTCTCTTGCCTGGGCTAGAGTGCCGTGGCATCAGCCTAGCTCACAGCAACCTCAAACTCCTGGGCTCAAACAATCCTTCTGCCTCAGCCTCCCGAGTAGCTGGGACTACAGGCATGCACCACCATGCCCAGCTAATATTTTCTATATATTTCTTAGTTGGCCAACTAATTTCTTTCTATTTTTAGTAGAGACGGGGTCTCGCTCTTGCTCATGCTGGTTTTGAACTCCTGATCTTGAGCGATCCTCCCGCCTCGGCCTCCCAGAGTGCCAGGATTACAGGTGTGAGCCACCGCGCCCGGCCTTTTCTCATAGTTTTCATAATTTTTGACATTTTATTTTTGAGTCTGACATAGTATTCCATGCATTGTGGCACCCAGCTCAAACTTGACTACTTCATGTAAAAAAATTTTAAAATATATCAACATACTCAACATATTAATTTTTACACTAATTTTGAATATAATTGTTGGTATGATTTAAAAGGTCATGTAGTTTTAGAGCAAAACTCAGGAATAACTAAAGATAAAATTTAATATATTTTATGAATACAAAACATAGATTTTTAAAACGTCAAACAGCTACCTAATGTCATAAAAAGGGCATTGAGTTAGAAATCAGAAAGCTTGGTTAAAAATTTCTAGTATGACACTACTCCAGGTTATGTTCTTGGATAAGTCACTTTTCTTTCAAATACTGGCTTTATAATCTTTAAAATTACCAAAAATAAAATAAAGTAAAATAAAATAAATTCATGAGCTGGTTGAGAGGACCAAATGAGATACTGTGTGAGAAATTATTTGTGTAATGTAAACAATGAACAAGCACACACTTATTCTTATTGTGATTATCCCTCTGTATACAAATACTTTGACTTTAAAAAGACAGTAGCATTAAAAAAAAGACAGTAGCATAAGAAATATTTATTCTCAAAGTCTTCTTTATGCAATATCCTGCAATCATCCATTGTTACTTTATTTTTTCATTTATTTAACAAATACTTATTTACTTATTTACATACTGGTTTTTCTCTCCTCTGGATCACTGTGTTCTAAAGTGCACTTATTTGCCCACTTTTGAGCATTTACTGATGCTTCTCTGTTCCATTCCTAAATGTCACAAGAAAACAAAATACACTTAATGATTCAACCACAATGAAATATATATTTTATAATCTGATTGGTAGGTTGATTTGCAATACTTTAAAACTTCTGCAGCTGTATTATCTAATTATTATTACTAAAATGTTTTTTTGTTTATTTTTGGTTTGTCTTTATCTCTCCCAGAGCCAGTTTCCCCATGAAGAAAAGTCCATAGGTAACATGTCTAAAATCCAAAATATCTAAGACAATAATATGTGGCTATTTATGAGACCACAGCAGCCACGCCTAGGATTTTCAGGAATGGTGCTACTCTAGGTTTTGATAAGCATGTATTCTATTTATATTTTAATAGAAATAATCTGGCCTTGGTTATTCCCAATTCCATTTGTAGGCGACTGTTTTCATATTGGAGATACCTGGCTTTTGGGGACTGTGCCCTCGAAGTGGGCTTTTAGTTACACTAAATCACACTGATCCTGAAGGAAAGGGGATTTCTTGATTGTCTACTACGAAAAATAGAGAACAAAGAAATGTGACAACTTCATACTGGATGCCCAAAGATTTGGTTTCTAATTCTGCCTTCCTGACTTAACAACCCTGTAACCATATAGTGACAATAATCATCAATATGGTAGTGTACACTTTAACTGAAATAGTGGAAGTGGAATGTTACTAACCCAAAGAAATGATAAGTGCCTGAGGTGACAGATACCCCAATTAGCCTAATTTGAATAATTCACATTGTATGCCTGCATCAAAACATCACATTACCCTATAAAGATATAAAACTACTATGTACCCATAATAATAAAAAAGAGAAAAGGTGCAAAAATAAGAAATACAGTTCTCCTTATATAACAGTTCAAATAAAATAGCAAAATACAAAGTTCTTAAGAGATGCCAGTGGCCAGCTGCCTGCTCCTTCGTCAGCTGGTTCACACCCCTTTCCTTACATGCTGCCTCTTACCATCTTTAGCATGTTGCTGGCAGGTGGAGATACTGCTTTCCTTAGTTCATTGTGTTTATTTACGATCTCCCTTTGCACTTGTGTTTGGGTGGTTAACAAAGCAGTAAAAGCTGGATCCTAAAGGAAAATAAAATTAGAATTATTTTTTTAACATATTTGGAAATTACATGTAATAATGAGTAAATTAGTTCAAGAGAACAAAGATCACTTTAAAAAGTGCACAATATTTCTTTATCACGTGATACTGCATAAATGTTAAAAAGCAAATATTAGCTGTTAGGCATTGCCAATGACTCGGAGCCAAAGCTATGACTTTTAAATAGGAAAGTAGTACATTGATGCTTTGAGACTTGGGAGTAATTCATGACAAACTGAAACTCTTCTGAGGCCACAAATGCCAATTTCAGGTTTCAAGGGAGCTTTCAATATGATTTTTATAGACATATGATGGATAATATTTTATAACCACAAAGATACATAATTGAAACCTTAAGACATATTTATTCACATTCGATCAGGCTGTAACCAGGTGAGGTAAGGGTGGAGACATTTGATTAATCCTAGGCATTAAGGGGAAGTTTGCCCTGACTGTATTAAGGAAAGAATGTTTAGGGCCAGTCTAAGTGTGTGTCTCACATTCAGTGCTGTAGTAAAAACATCGTACCTATTACGTAGCAGATTTTACAGGGTTGCTCAAAAAACAGATTTGTAATACTAAGAAAATCTTCAAGGCAAGTTAGAGGGAGCAAATCCATCTAGTGAATAGACTATCACTGAATTTGTTCCTTTTAGTAACAGAAATGTAACTGATAAGGTATTAAATCAGGTGCTGACATTTTTGGTTTATCTTTGTGGCTGTGTGTGTGTGTGTGTGTGTGTGTGTGTGTGTCAGGGGTAACCCTGGGGGAGGAATAGAGTGTGTAAATTGTTGGTTCAAAGTCTAAGTAATTTGATGCTTTAAATTACACAAAAGTGTGATATTATATAGGGATGACCAAGATTTTGAAGTATAAGTCTAAAAGGACAGGATCCCTTATAGATTCTATCTGACACCTAGGGGTAAATTATCCTCCCCTCCTCCCACACTGGGTTCCCTGAAGGCTCTCCACATACTGCCAACATAGGTCGGACCACATTTCATTGCCATTATCTACTATACCCCATTTCTCTTTCCTGCTTTCACGTTTCTAAAGACAAGGACTATTAGGGAATGCCATTGTACCAATAAAGACGGCATAGTTCCTGACTCCTAAGTTAGAAAGGATGCCTATGTTAAATATCAGTAGAGGCCAATCTCTCTGCATTCCATCAAAGTGTAAAATACCATGCCTAGTTATTTCCTACTGAACTCAAAAACCTGCTTAAAGTAATTTCAGTTCAAAACACATAAAAAGTTGGTTTCTGAGAAAAAAGAAGCATTTTGCTTTGTAGATAAAAATTCTACTGAATAAAAGATATATTTTTTAAGAGTATTAATAAAGCTTTCATTATGTAACTAAAAATATTAAAAGTGTTGAGAATAAAATGAATAAAATATGGTATGTGTCTATCTTTAAAAGGTTTGTATTAGATAGGTGATATGGCATAAGTAAATAATTATGACACCATACGATAACAAACTGATGGGGGGACCCACAAGATACAGAGGAAGGAGGGATCGATTCTTCTTGCTCAAAGTCAGGGAAAGATTCATAAAAGATGATTCTGGACTGGAGTTTTGAAAGGTGAACAGTGTTTTCTAAGCATCTTGAGAAAGCTCAGAGAATCATATTAGGCAGGGCATATGTAGAGTATCTAATCAGTAACCATTTTGTGGTGTGAAAGACCAAATGATAACAATTTTATAAATGAAGACCAGGAGATGGGCCAGAGAGGTTAAAGGGGCCTGGAAAGGGCCATGAAAGAAAATGTTTTTGGGAAAAGTTGAAAAAATAGCAAATTATTTGAATGAATCCCTAAGTAATGAATAAATTATCTCCATATTGATAATTTGATTATGAAAACACAATGACTTATATTTTTGAATAACAATGAAGTCTGAACCAAGTGTCAGAATTCTCCAGTCTGAAGAGCCCTAGCTAGTTTACTGTGCCCGGAGTCAAAGGAAGGTGTGAGAACAACAAAGACCAAAGCTCCTCACATTCAGAGGCTACCTGGCCAGGAGACACAGATCGTATCTGAGCAGTACACACTCCACCATTGAAGATGACTGACCATATTCTGGGATCATTTAAACAACATAGCATATTAGAAGTGACTAAAAGATCTGCTGTTAAGACATGGGCCATTCACAGACTAACTCCATGATCATTAATAAACAAAACACCAAGATCTTTAGGGTTACCATTTTTGTTTTAACTTTAAAAACAAGTCTATTCTTACACAGTAACTATAAAAATTAGAGGCGCTGATACATGCGAAGAAGTTGTGCTAATTTAAGATTATATAAATATATTATTAATTTTCTATGGGGATCACATTGAAAAGGATTAAAATTAAGGAAATCAGAAAAGATCTTGGGGTAGGAGGACTATATTAGCTTCTTAAACCCACAGGGAGGAGGGCCAAGTTCATAGACTAAAGCAGCCTGCACTCACTGCTCTCAAGGAGAGGAGCAAAGGTTGTGGGTGGAGGTTCACTTGCGGATGGGCCTTCTCAGATAGAGCATTATGAATCATCAGAGAAGAAACTTGAGACAGCCAAATTCTGGGAGAGAGAGGAGGAGTGATCCGCTCAGCAAGATTGGAAGGTACCTGGGGAAAGCTGCCACCATCTTGCTACCTTGATAGTGCCAATGTTGCTACCTGGCTAGCACTGCAGCCGCTGCCATTGTCAGATCTGGGTGGAGGAAAAGCTCTAGCCACTGTAGCTCACCAACAAAAATAAATTAATTAAAAAAAATAAACCCACAGACCAGTGCTATCCATTAGAGATATAATTCAAACATGACGTACAATTTTAATTTTAGGTGGCCATAATAAAAAAAAGTAAAAATAAATGGGTGGTATTAATTTAAATAATATATTCTATCTGTAATGAGTTAAGTGGTAGTCCCCAAAAGGATATAGCCTAATCCTCACAATCCGTAAATGTGATCTTATTTGGGGAAAAAAAAAGTCTTTCTAGACGTAATTAAGTTAAGGATCTCAAGACGAGATTATCCTACATTATCCAAGTGGACCCTAAATCTAATGACAAGTGTCTTTATAAGAGATGCACAGAGAGGAGATGGTAATGTGAGGATAGAGGCAGAGACGCAGGAGGGATGCAGCCACAAGCCAAGGAATGCTAAGCACTGGCACAAGCCACCAGAAGCTCAAGAAAGGCATTAAGAGGTTCCTCATAGATCCTGCAGAGGGAGTGCAGCTCTGCAGATATCCTAATTTCAGACTTCTGGCCTCCATAACTGTGAGAGAATAAATTGTTGTTTTAAGCCACCAAGCTTGTGGTACTTTGTTACAGCAGCCCTAAGAACCTAATACATTATTTACTAAATATCAAAAATATCATTCATCATATATTCAATATAAAAATTATTAATGAGACATTTGCTTCTCTTTTTGTTCTAAATCTTTCAAATCTGGTGTCTTACACTTGTAGTACACCTTGTTTGTTCAAGCCTCATTTCAAATGTTCAATAGCCATAGGTGACAGGTGGCTATTATATACATACATACATACAGCACCACCTTAGCCTTTGATCACAATAACTGTGTTAAGTATTCTGAGCTAACAATGAGAGTTCTGTGACATATCTGACACTCTTGTGCCTTCCACTCTTGAAATAGCTTGTCGTCTCCAAAAATTGCTGGACAGCTCTTTCAGTTTTCCATTTTAACCTTACCTTTCCTTCGGTGGGTAAAGATGGAAGCAGTGTAGTAACCAGAAACAGCAGCACCGGTAATAAAGCCATTGATGGAAACTAAGTCAAAGAAAACAAACATCAGCATTAAAACAAGTAGTACAAGGACTTCCTCACTAAAAGGGTGAAAACCATTGGTTATCTCACAGGAATTGTGATTCTCAAATTCATCATGATGTGACAAGAGAAGAATGTCATATGGTACCCGTAGAATCATAGTAGAACCAACCTTGCCTTTGATAGGGACAATAAAAAAAAAAAAAAAACAACTTAAGAATTTTACTGATGCCCTGGAGATACATCTATTAAGGTTAGGGACATACTCCCTTCTTTTTGCCTAGTTTTGTTGCCCTTACCCCATCAAAAAGAAAATGTGGAGAAAATAGATTTCACAGATTCCTTCATAGGTAATTATGGTACTGGCGATCATTATTCATCTCAATTTTGGGGGAAAGTTTATTTTCAGTATGTACTATCTTGATTTGCTATTTCCTATGAAAAGTAGAATTGCTTGTACTTCTATTTACACCAGACTCTAATCAAGATTTCAAGGTTGTGATTAAACAGACAAAAATGTACTAACACTTTGTTAGTGGTTTTTTCTCTAATGTAGCAACTTTATGTTATGTTTATTTTTTTCGTTACATTTGTGTATATTTTCAAATTTCCCTGTATAGAAAAACACAAATGCAATTCATGTATTGAAAATACAGCCTGTTCAAGTTTGCTCAATCCATGATTTGGTACAAAGGTTGTTTAACATTTTCATTGTCTTTTAGAAAGACACCCAACATTTCATCGCCCATGTTGGCCTTTCTCAGTATGTCAAAAAATGCTAAGTCCTTTGGATGAAACAACAAGACCACTTAGTTTAGGAAGCACGCGTCTTCCTGCCATTCATCATAAATTGTTTACTTTGTAAATTAAAGGATGCTGCCCTGATTTTTTTCCTGTGTGTGAGACTGGCACTCCCATATTCTTGGAAGGAAAGAAATTTCCAAGCAATTTATCTGCAGTACTTCTCAGGCTTTGCTGATTTGTAAATAGTAGATAATTGATACTTGTTCCACATATTCCCCCTATCCTCAGTGATGTGTCCATAAAAGGAAGAGGGATGAACATTTACTGATGGTTCATGATAAAATATGATGAATGGGCTGGGCATGGTGACTCACACCTACAATCCTAGCACTCTGGGAGGTTGAGTCAGGAGGATCACTGGAGGTCAGGAATTCGAGACCAGCCTGAGCAAGAATGACACCCTGTCTCTACTCAAAATACAAAAAATTGGCAGGGCACAGTGGTGCAACCTGTAGTCTCAGCTACTCGGGAGGCTGAGGCAGAATGACTGCTTGAGCCCAGAAGTTTGAAGTTGCTGTGAGCCAGGCTGACACCATGGTACTTTAGCCTAGGCGACAGGGTGAAAGTCTATCTCAAAAAAAAAAAAAAAGAAAGTATGAATTAACTCTCATATCTTATTGGGTATGACTATATTTCACAAATGAAGAAATTAAGGCTTAGAACAGTTAATTAACCTATGCCAATGGTAAGTTCTTAGGTAATGTCAGAAACTAGTCTTCATCCAATTATGACTTCAAAATCAATACACTTGGAAAGGGAAATAGTTTCAACTAGGAGAAAACAATCACTGTTGCAGCACAATGGAGACCCTATGTCCTTATTTCAATAATTCCTGTATTAATACTTAACTATATGTTAAGAGTAGAAAAATCATTAATATGGAAGCATATACAACATATTCAAATAGCCATCCATTTTTCATTTTTCCATTAAATGTAGCTCTAGTATAATTGTTTCAAAGTCACAAACATGCAAAATAATTATATTATTTTTAGAATGAAACCATGTCATCCTGGTTCTCCTAAAGTGTCTGTAGGAATAGCAGGATGTATATGGTTTCACAAACCTAAAGTGGGAAAACAGAGTATTCAAAATGAAGATATAAAGAATCCTGTTACAGATATCATCTTTAATCTCTTATTACAAACTTCAAATTTGACTCAACCATTTAGCATCTCATACTTCACTGTATTTATTTGATCTCATCATTAAGACCATAATCTCCTTCTGAGATCAGATTCTGTTTCAATGTTTTGGTATTTCTTTTAAACACTAACACAAAAGTGGACTTCTTAAACTTCTTACAGAAGTTCAGTAATTATTTGATTGGCTAATTTACCTGGAATATCACAGTATATTTTTAGGGCTCCCAACCTCTTATCTAGGACTTCAACCTATACACTCCTTACAAGATCATTTCTCTAAGCAGTGATCCACACAGTGAGTGCTGATTACATGGCTTGGGGGAGGGGTCACATCTTTATCTCACCAAGTTTTTAATCCTGGAAGCCAAGAGATGACATGACATAAAGTCCGGAAGAGTCAATCACCTCAATCGTAATTGTTATATAGTTTCCAGTAACTGTTCATTCAAAACATTAATAAGAAACTACAGTTCTTAATTTGACCCCACAAAAAACCAGGTTTAGAAATGATTTCGAGCTTCTACTGATGATTCAGTGGGTCTCATGTAAATATAGTGATTTACCTAAAAGGTAGGTAAAGAGTTTCAATAGGCTAAACATAAAAAAATCATGTTGAAAGTCTTTGGCGGATCAGTGCTAATCAACAAAACTGAACTAGTAGTCTACCCTTAATCAGCTGACAGGCCCCCCGAGAGTGCCAGAAGAGCTACTACTAAGAAGGATAAGAAGCTCCCTCATCTCACAGATCTTTTTCTCCTCTGTATTCACCCCGCCTCCCCAACCCTGCTCGTTTCCAGTCTCTCAGCTTGCGCTAATATTTACCCTGGCTCCGGAGCACAGATCTTCTTCGTGCTTCAGGGTCCGGAGCCAGAGGCCGACTGCTGCTCGCTAGTCATAAGGCCATTGTGAACTCCTCACGCCACCAGATGTGAACGACGTCACGGGGCTCTATGACGTCAGAACTGTTACCTCGCTGCGGGGATTCCTCCCCCGCTTCCCTACCCCTGTCCACGAGTGCACTGAGAAAATCCTTTCCGTTGTGGAAAGCAGAGTTCTCTTTTCTTTCATGACTACCAGTGGGTGAGGAAAGCATTATGTTGGTGCTCAAAAAGTTTCAGATTTTGGAGAATTTGGATTTTGGATTTTTGGATTAGGAATGCTCAAACTGTACTAGGATAAAGTGACCCAGATAACCATCAGCCTCATACATATCCATGTTTAATATCCAAGTATAATATGAAGACTCAAATTAACCTATTTTCAATTATAATAAGACATTTAACATTTTCACTGAAGAAGGAAAAGAGTGAAAAGAAACCCCAGACTGAAAAGTACTGTGATCTTGTTTTCACCTATAAAATAATAAAAAGGAAAAATTAAATGATCAATATGATTCAATATTAATAGAGACAGAGGTGGATCACAAAACCTAGAGTTGATATAGCCAACCCAGAGAGTAGTAAGGATGTAAAAAATTGAGAGAAAATTTAGATTCAGGGAATATATTAATGTTCTAGTTAAAAACCAGAAAGTACCATCAACAAGGAACAAGCGAATATGTGTAAGAAACTAGAGATCAAATTAGAACAAAAAGCAAAAGTCAGTTAAGCAGTTAAGATAACAGTGCTTTGAAAACAAAAATTTAAGTTGAAACCAAGATAGAATTGACACAGGAAAGTGACTCCCAACGCTGGGAGCCACTTGAAGTCCAAGTGGGTCCCTGGCTTCACACCGGAAAGAATTCAGGAATGAGCTGACAGTATAAAGTGAAAGCAAGATTTATTTAGAAACTATAGAAAGTCTACTCCACAGACAGAGAGGCAAGTTCTCACTACAGAAGAGAACTGGCCCCTTGGCTCCCGTTGCCTTTCTATGTAAACAACAGGCTAAACAAGGGGAAGAATATTCCTGGTTGGGATGGTGTTCCTCCACCATCTTGGTCTTAACTGTTTGGAACTTGCCCTGCCTCCATCCTGTTTTGATTAGGGCAATTTGAAACTTTGTTTTGAGACTTCCTGATTCAGTTAGGCAATGCTGCCGTCATGCCCAAAGCAATGCCATACCCAAAGCAGTACGTGCCAGTTCCCTGTCTCCAAATTGTTTCTTATGCTCTCCATATTTACTGGTTTTTTTTCAACATATGTTCTTTAAAGCAAGTAAAAACTATGAACTTCGATCATACAGCAAATCATGTGAATGTTGAGAATTTACCTTCTTAGAAAAAGTACAGAAGTCTCAAATGATTCTGGTATTTCATTATAGATGAATTTGCTGGCTTTCAAAAAGGGGCTAGTTTTGAGTTCTTAGCCACAAAGGGACAAAAGAAAAATCTTAGGACTATGACTGCATGTTGGGGAAGATAGGTATCTTTCCCTAAAAAGTTCAGCACAACAAACAGTAGCCCCAATAGTAAAAAAATGATGCTATTAATGTTTATTTTCAGAGATTGTATTCTACAATACTATCTTCACTTTAGGGTTCATAGATTATCAAATTCTGAAGTAACGAACAATGAACAGAAAAAACAAAAGTCTTTTTATACTACTTTCATCCAGCCCCCTAGTTCCAATCTCCAAGGTAATTATCAATACCAGCTTCTGGTCAATCATTCCAGATATATTCTATGCATATGAAAAGATATATACTCTTATTTGGATAGATCTGTTTTTTTCTGTGCATCAAAAACTATTTGGATCAGGAGACTCTTAATAAGATATTGCCTAAAAATGTAGCCCAAGGCTTCAGTGAAACCACTATTTGCTCATGTTCTGTCTCAGCTGTACATCGTCATGACTGTAGATCTTACCATTGAAAGTGATGTGGAAAGTTTGGCTCTTGATGCAGAACAAGAGAGTTAAAGATACAGAGCCCTGCTGTGTTCTGGGTCACAAAGCTTTAAATTATTGCCAATGTATATCTGTTGCTCCCTGTCCTGGTATATAGCAGTAAAACTGTGATCTGCTTCATCATCATCTTGATGATTTTTTTTTTCTTTCAACGTTTCCAGTATTTCACTTCACCATCTTTTTGATTACATGGCTTAATTAGAAGTTCACTGCAATTCTTATCCTGTTCCTGTATAGGTAAGAAGCCTCCCCCTGTAACAATGTGAGCTTGCATATTAATTCTAGTAGCTTTTTTTGTAGAGTTCTCTGGATTTTTACGACAAGATTATTTTAATTTGCAAATTAAGACAGTTTCTGCCTTTCTAATCTCTATGCCTTTAATTTGTTTATTGCATTGGCTGTAACTAAAAATGCGAACAAAAGTGGTGCAAACTGACATCCTTGCCTTGTTTCTGATTGTGAATTCCAGACTGAAAAGGACTGCAGTGGTGCTTTTACCTGTAAAGTAATATAAAGGGAAAGCATTCAGTCATTCATTACTCAGTAAGTGTAAGGTTAGCTTGGGGATTGATTTTGTAGATGCTCCATATCAGAATGAGGATGTTACCTTTTATTCCTAGTTGTCTGAAACTGGTTTTCATTACATGGTATTGAATTTTGTCAAGTGCACTTTTTGCATCTTTTAGGATAATCCTATGGTATCGTTATTTTATTAACATAGTGTATCCCATGACCTGATTTTTGAATGTTAAAATAATTTTTCTTCCTGGGATAGCCCCACTTTATCATAGTGTATAATCCTTTTTATACATTGTGTTTATGTTTATGAGGAATAATAGTCTGTAGATTTTTTTCCTTGTGTTGTCTTTGTCTGGCTTTGGGATAGGGTAATACTAGCCTGAATTGAGAAATAGTTTTCTTGTTTTCTGTCATGATATAAACAAAGATATACTGACGTGAAATTAGGAAAACCTTAGTGCCCCCTTTATAATGTTTAAAACACATTATGGACATTATATATGCTTATATATATATATATAAAATTTAGTACAATTTAGCTTAGTCTCTCTTCTGGTCAACAGCTTTTTTTTAAAAAAAATTAAATTGACACATAGTAATTGTACATATTTATGGGGTACAGTGATGTTTCCCTACATATAATGTATAGTGATCAGATCAGGGTAGTTAACATATTCATCATCTCAAACTTTTATGTGTATATAAGTGTTGATTAGTTAATACAGATTTGATGGTGAGTACATGTGGTGCTTGTTTTTCCACTCTTGAGATACTTCACTTAGTAGAATGGGGTCCAGCTCTATCCAGGATAATACAAGAGGGGCTAGATCTCCAGTGTTTTTTTGTGGCTGAATAAAGCTCCGTGGTATATATATATATACTACATTGTATTAATCCACTCATGTATTGATGGGCACTTGGGTTGTTTCCATATCTTTGCCATTGTGAATTGTGCTGCTATAAACATTATAGTGCAGATGTCTTTTTTATAGAATGTCTTTTTTTCTTTTGGGTAGATACCCAGTAATGGGATTGCTGGATCAAATGGTAGTTCTACCTGTAGCTCTTTGAGGTATCTCTATATTACCTTCCACAGAGGTTGTACTAGTTTGCAATCCCACCAGCAATGTATCAGTGTTCCCATCTCTCCACATACATGCCAACATACATTGTTTTGGGACTTTTTGATAAAGGCCATTCTTACTCGAGTTAAGTGATATCTCATTGTGGTTTTGATTTGCATTTCTCTGATCATTAGAGATATTGAGCATTTTTCATAGGTTTTTGGCCATTATTCTATCTTCTTTTGAAAAGTTTCTGTTCATGTCCTTTGCCCACTTTTTGATAGGGTTGTTTGATTTTTATCTTGCTGATTTTCCTGAGTTCTACATACGTTCCTCATATAGTCATCTAATCTTTGACAAAGTAGACAAAAACATACACTGGGGAAAAGAATCCTTATTCAATAAATGGTGCTGGAAAAATTGGATAGCCACATGTAGAAGACTGAAACAGGATCCGCACCTTGCACCTCTCACAAAAATCAACTCACAGTGGATCAGACTTAAACCTAAGGCATGAAACTATAAGAATTCTAGAAGAAAATGTTGGAAAAACTTTTATAGACATTGGCCTAGGCAAAGAGTTTATGAAGAAGACCCCAAAGGCAATCACAGGAAAACAAAAGTAAATAAATGGGACCTAATCAAATTAAAAAGCTTCTGCACAGTCAAGGAAACTATCAAGAGAGCAAGGAGACAACCTACAGAGTGGGAGAAAATATTTGCATGCTACACATCCAATAAAGGGCTGATAACTAGAATCCATGTCATTGGTATTTTGACAGGGATTGCATTGAAACTGTAGATTGCCTTGAGTAGTGTGATCATTTTAACAATATTATTTTTTCCAATCCATGAGCATGA
>CAUYRT010102634.1:0-39367 GCA_963574885.1 Lepilemur ruficaudatus | reverse complement strand
GTAGTTCTAAGTTGATGAGAATGTTTCTGGCCTGGAGGCCTCACTTTGAGAGCCACTGGAATACATGGGTATAGCTTTCTGGATCAGCCAATAATTTAGTGATCTGGGTCCCTGCTCCCTCCATCATCAATGACCCCAGTGTCTCTGAAGAACCTGTTTGAGCAATTCAGACTTACCCAAGTGAGAGAAAACAATACTCTGCTTGACAAGATGCTTTTGGGAATGCCAGGTAGAGAACAATGCAAGAACCATTGACCAGCATTTACTAGGTTTATATATTGCATGGTTGTTGTTCTGGTGAGATTCAAGGTTTTGAAATATAAATCTCTATAGCTTGGGCTATGTCATCAGTTTTTTCTAGTTTCATGTAGAGCCAGCCAATCATTTAGGATATAGCTGATTGCATACTGATACTGTATATACTATTAATATATACTGAAGAGTTTATAGATAGACCAGTATATGATGAAATATGAAAGAGCCATGAAGAGAGAAGACCCAGCTTCTATCCTAGATGTTTGTGATCTGAGCTTAATAACAGCTACCATGTATTATATACTTGCCGTGTATTTATTCTGAGATCACAATACTGGCTGTGATATTTTTGAAGGCTTTTATGTTAGGCTGTAAGTACTTTATACATATTAACTCCTTTTAGTCTTATCATAACTCCATGAGATTGGTCACTATGACTAACGCCATTTTCCAGAGGGAGAACCCGAGGAACAGAGCAGTTAAGTGGTCCCACAGCTGGTAGGTTGTCAATCCACATGCCAGAGCCTGCCTTGCTAATGACGATGCTACACTCCCTTGTCTGCCCTCTGAGATAAGTGCTTCATGCATCAACTCATTTAATTCTCACCACAGTCCTGTGAGATTCATACTGAATGCCCCATTTTATGAACCAAGACACTGAGGCATTCGAAAGTTAAGCGGCTTGCCTAAAGAAGCACAACTATTAAGTGGTGATGCCAAGATTCAAATCTAAGTATGTCTGACACCAAAGTTGCAGCGGTTTCTGGGGAGAGGCAGCAGTTTCCATTCATCCTCAAAGGGCTCCACATTTTACAAGAATGAAGACCACTGGCGTAAAAGCAGAATGCTCAAGGACTGAGAGCTCTCTGCTTTCGGAGCTACACCTTACTCTGTGGATGCTCGGTTGTCTCCATGGGTAGACTGGAATAAATGAACAAAACCTGCTGATGGCAACCTTTGCCTGAGAGCCCTGGAGATTTTATGAAATTGAGATTTCTTAGTATCGGGGCTTGGCTGTGGACATGGGTCTGCTTGATTCTAAAACCTACTTTCCTTTCTTGTGCATTTTACTGGTTCTTAGGTAAACAGTGTTGGGACTGTGAAACAATGGACTCCACTCATAAACGGAAATGATTACATTGTAAAAGCTTAGAGGCTATAACCATTTTATTCTGGGAGGTTATGGACATTTTCAAAGACTACAGCTGAACTAAGTGCCTTCTGGCTTATGCAATCAAATTCTAGAGGGAGTTTCAACCAATATTTTGCCACTTTTGCTCAGAGTTCAGCTGCACTTCTCTGGAAGTGATTTAACTTCAGAAGCATTTCTTTTCCCTATAACGTAACTTTCTGATAGTTAGTTTGAATGTTTGGTGGTGACCAGGGTTGATTCTGTGGTGGAGTTACTTTATAATGCCAATGGGAGAGGTTCTATTCTGCCTGGAAATAGACAGAACAGATGCCAGTAATTTTAATGTCAGCTTGAGCTACCATGTATGTGCTCATAACTTGGGCTCGTATGTTTCAGTCAGCCTGCAAATGAAAGCAGTAGAGTGAAATATGGAAGCACCTGGGCTCTGGACCTGGGCAGACCTGGGCCCGAGCTTTGGCTCTGCCACTTACGAGCTGTGTGTGACTTTGGGCAAACTCTGAATCTCAAGCCTCAGTTTTCTAACCCCCAAATCAGGCTCAAATTTGTACCTAGTTCCTAGAGTTATTTTATAGATTTTATTGAGATAATGCAGTATAATCTCAATAATGAAATACTATAGCTTGTTCACAATATCCATTTGTAATATATCTATTTATAATACTTGTTTTCCCCAGAAGTAAAGTTTCTATAGATATTTGTTGAGGCTGAGGTTATGTATTGGACAGCCTCCCAGCCCTCCTGTCAGACCCTCTCCACCCTGATGGATTTTATCCAGGCTGTGGAGCGGGGGAATTTATGCTAACAGGATGAGCACAAGAAATACCAAAGTCATCCAAAGAGCTGCCTCCGTAATCTTTGCTGGGATTCTCTTGTCTCTGTCCTCACCTGAGTTAATGCTGTGGGCTGCTGGATCCTACAGCTTTCTCCCCAACCCACTTTCTCTTGTGCACAATGTTGCTCCATTAAAAGATCTGTAGTCATCACTGTAACAAAAATAATAGTAATTTCTGCCTATTGAGTACCTGTGAGGTGCCAGACACACTAACTCAAAGTGTTAAAAATATCCCTTGTAAGTACAATTTCTATCCTTGCTTTTACAGGTGAGGAAATAAAAGGTTCAGAGAAGTTATTTGCTAAAGAGCTCATGGCCAGTAGATAATGGAGCCAAAATTTGTAGTCATATCTCCCTGCCTCTAAATTCTTGCTCTTTGAAGATATCAAACTATCTACCAGAAACATACTAAGGAAGAAATGTGGCTGGGAAGGTAAGGTAGGCCCAGATAGTATGGACTCTTGGGTACCAGGATGGAGAATTTTATGACTTGAGATTGGTCCTTCCAGGCTGGGAAGCATTACACTCACGTGGGAGCTAAAGCAATGCCAGAGGATGAAGTCAGCATGAAAGAGAGATGGAGAGAGGGAAGGAGGACAGACAAGCCTCAGAGGATGCTCCTAGTTAGGGAATTAAAAGAAGAACTAGTGAAGGCAATGTGAGAAGGAGATAGGAAGAAAGCCAAGGGAAAAAGTATTTCGAGGTGGTGGTTAAGAATATCAAATGCTCCAGAGAAATTAAAGAGGATGAAGACTTGGAAGAGGTCACTGGATTAAATTACATCACTGGTGACACCCGAGAGAACCATGTCAATACAATGGTGAGCTCAGAAGTTCTTGGAAGACAGTGGCCTTAAGGAGTGAGTGGGGGAGTCATTGAGGATATTTTAGCACGAAGTATGATGACATTTGGTAAGGACAAGGGATTCAAAAGGGTAGCCAGACTCTAGCAGGGCTTTTTAGATAGAAGCACATTGCTGGCACAAGAAACAGGCACAGAGAATATAATCAAATTTCAGGACATTCAGCAACTACTTTGGCTAGAAAGGAATAAAGAGACATGAATTGCTTGGAAGTGAAAAAACAGAGAAGCTGGCAAGAGATGAGGATACACTGAGAAATAAAATACAGTCACCAGCTCTGGAAAACCAGGCAGATCTTGCTCTCCCCTCAAATGTTCCTTGTATCAGCCAGGAGCTGCAGGAGTTTGACCGCAGTGGCTATTCAGGCTTTGGCGGCCTCCCCGACCCTGGCCTGCCTCCACTCTTCCTCGCCCCGTTCTCAAATTCCTCCACCCTTCAGCCTGACTACGTGCCTAACCCCAAGTAGGTGAGGAGCCAGGAGGCCAGGGCTGAATGGGGCCCACCCTGTGCTTGAAGGGGAGATCTGCCCCTCCCTACTTACTCCCTGAGAGCACACTCCCTATCTTCTCTCTCTTACCCACCCACGCTTAAAGAATGCTCTGGATTTCAGTCATGATGGTTTGGCAAGGTGGGGGCAGGGGAAGGAGAAGCAAAGGAACAGATCACAGAGAAGGGAAGTTAGGGTTTCCAGACTCCTCTGAGAAGGTTTGATTTCCCCAGTACTTAAAAAAAAAAAAAAAAAAAAAAACTACTCAGATTGTAAAATTCATAATGCAATATAGAAAACTCCTGCTTAGTTCAGGCATCACTAGAGTACTCATCAGAGGATTGAATGGCTTGAAATCTTTGGCTGAACAAAATAAAGGGAAAATAAATAAACAGTCCTTTGCTTGAACACAGTCTCTTTCTCTGAACAGCTGAGAAAATCAAACTGCACAAGGGTAGGTGGCTTCTCAGAGTGACAGAGCTGGTGGGGGGTGGGGGGGAGCCAGGAAGAGCATCACCGTCTCCGGACTGTTCAGTGCTAAGATGCCTCTCTGGTCTTCTGGCTTCCTTGCCTCACAGATCAGAAGGAAACGTGTGGCTCATCAAAAGCGTCTACTTCCAACCGCGCCGTCCTACCCCTCTGGGGACCCACGCCAGGCCTCGTCAGCCAGTCTGTCTGCGGCCTCCTATTGTCCTCTCTGAAGGGTATCGGTTTCTAATCTCCCGGAGGAGCCTCTTCTTCTTAATCCAAACACTCGGGGGAATTTGAGCAGCTCGGCAAGTGAAGAGAGATGGAAACAGATAGTTTAAACCCTGAAGGGCACATTCAGTTGGATAAATAAGAAGCCTGGAGTCTTTGACTTGAGTTGGCCAAAGGGAAGGAGAATGAGGCTTGAATAGGCCAGATTCTACTCTTCATTTCTTTCTCCTCCTTGCCTCCAAATGTCCTTTTGATTTTGCTCTGGTAGAGTGTTTGTTTTCAGGAATTTTTTCCCCCTTTCTTTCTTATGTGTGTCCCTTCCTTTTAAATTTTATAGGTACATGCAATATTTATGTGTCAGTGACCTTTCAAAGCAGTTTTAGAGATTTTCTGTTTACATTTAGGAATTTTCTTTAAGGTCTACAAAGTCCTTTGTGCTTTTTCCAGGAAAGGCACTCAGTAAGAACCAAAACAAACAATTGAATAACTCAAATTCGATCGGAGCCAAATCTCTTAGGAGAGTAAGAAAAAAAAAATTAGCATTTGTTTTTGCTGTTTCCTTTCTCCTCCTCAACCCAGTCAAATATTTGAGCGATTCCTGCTTCCAGTCTGGTTCAGAAATGTTTGTGAACTGTGTAAGGCTAAAAATTCTAAGCCTCATGTTGGACCAATCTTGACACTGGGAGATTTTGCAAGGCACACTTCAGAAATGATCCAGAAACTAGGAAAACAGTGCTTACTTCGCCAAGTCTCTGGGAAAACTCATGCCAGTATATTTTACATTTGTCTTTTTGGCCATGGAGGATGGAGAACTATTATCGCTCTAGTCAAATTTTACATGTCCCTTGCAGGGCTAGGGCTACATCTTTCAGGCTTGTGACTGTTATACAGGCCTCTTAAAGATTTGTCAGAAGCCAGGGGGATGCCTGTGGTTACCATCAGCACAAACAGACCAAGTGGGATGACATTTGGTTATTTGCCTAACCTTCCCTCCCTGCTCCCCACATGATCTGTTCTGTGAAAAAGTCATCAGGGGGTTAGCAAGAGCAAAGACTTTATTTAGAGTTGAAAATATCCTGTATTCACATTTTATCTGTTTCAATGACTAGCTTTTTGACCTTGGTGAAATTACTTAGTCAGTTTGAGTCTTAGTTACCCTGGTTGTACAATAATAATAATAATATCTACCTTATATAATACTGTGAGGATTAAGTATGATAATGCATGTACAAGCTCCTGATATAGTTCTTGACAGTTTGTATTAATCTATATTTGCCTTCTCTATTTTTGCCACAAAGTTCTCTGAGATCTCTGTTGGAAACGTCATGTATTGCAAAACAAACCTCTGCTAAAAATGGAATTAAGTTGCAGATTAAGGCTAAAGTACAAAATTGATAGTTTTTCCAAATGGAAATGACTCTTCCATGGTTCCTGCCATGGCAAGGAGGAGCCCATCTCTCCAGGATGGTCGTTGCTGCAGTGTGTCTGCTGGAACTCAGCTGATCTGGGTCTCTCTCCCATCCAGAGTTCTGGCGTTTCTTAATATTTAATAACAGAAATGACAGAGAAAGAATCTCATGGAACAATGACTATTGCACCAGAAGCTTGAGTCATGGGATATGTAAAAGTATCTGCCAGGTCAACTAGGTGTTATCTCATGAATGTTGATAATATTAACCCCTCTATATTTTCTTCCATTACCTCTGCAGTAGCATTAAGTGGTAAGGAATAAATGTGATATTATTATACATAAAATGCTATAAGTAAATTTGCTATCTAGAAGCTAGGATGTCAAAAGAGTTGACCCACCACCTCCACCTATCCCCCAAGCTACTTTGTGAACTCTATGGGGATTTTTTATGATAAAAATTCACACTTAGCAAGAGAACAGTGGTTTTTGCTGGATACAGAATATTTAAAAATGGACTTTTAGCACTTAAGAAATCCTAAATCCTTACCAATAAATGTGAATTTATAGTAGCAAAAATATTTTAAGACTTTTTAAATTAAAAAAAATTAAACAGCAAAGCCAATAAAATAAAATGAGGGCTATGTGTCAGCCTAATTGTGCTACTCCACTTACTAGATAAGAGGATTAGTTGCTTTGGGTGCGAAAGACATTTTTTTCCTCTAAAATTTTATTAAAAGTAATGCATCTCCTCTTTATGAGGGTCAAAAGAATAGTATGATCACTAACCCACAGAGAAGATAAATATTTGTTGAATGAATAAAGGAATGTTCCTATGGAGTTGGAACAATTAGAAAAGACAGGCTTTTGGATGGAAGATTCCTAAATTGTTTAAATAAAATCTCTTTGCTGAGAAGATTGGTGTTGAGGTATTGGCTTTCCTGAGAGAAAGCCTCTGTTGTACTTGTGTTCCAAGATGTAGCACGGGTGCTCCTTTTAAGGTAAGGGCCAGTGACCCGGGTTCCTGGCCAGGACCTCGAGCAACCCAAATGTTGAAAGATATGAAGGAAAAGCAAAAAAGGAAGTGGATTGATTTAGCACAGAGAGGGGAAGACTTAAGGTGGGCTGTCATAAAACAGCATTGAAAGATTGTTGGAAGGACTACACTTCTCTTAAAATTTGCTTAAACCAAAGAGAAAGGGATTTAAGTTAGGCATAGAAAGGATTTTTTTTTTATTGTGGTAAAAAAACACATAACATAAAATTTTCTATCTTAATCATTTTTAAGCATATAGTAGAGTAGTTTTAACTATATGCACATTGGTGCACAATAAAAAGGATTCTTGACAGTGAAGTTTGAGAACTATGTTGGATCTCTCTCTCACACACAGTGTGGTTGGAAAAGTATGAAAATTTCCTTCTTTGAAATTTTGAAAACTAGCTCACATTCTGAGTCCCGAGGGGCTGGCTGAGATGATCTCCTAAGGATCCCTTCTAGCCCAACAACTCTATGCTAAGGCAGTGATTTGGGAGGCCCAACTCTGAAGTGGACATGATGATGAAAGTGCCTTGGGCAAAGTTAAAGTTATATGGTTAGTCTTTGCATTTGCTGAAACAAACTCTAGCGCTTGAAAACTCTGACTCTATATCATCTGATTTCTCAGCATGGGAGGGTTATGACGTTTTGCTTTAGCCCGTGGAATAAACGCAGCTCTGTATTGCTAATCTTACCTTGGGTTTATATGCATTCAGCATTGACATCTCTACATTTTGACCTCTGACATGTTTTGGCTGCCTCTGGACTGGTGGTGACGATGACTTCTGGTTATTGCGGCAGACACAAATGAAGAAGAAGAGCAAAGCGATGGCCAGGGGAATGGCGACACTTGGCACCAGTATGTACAGGATTTCCATTTTGTTCTTCTCCTTGGAATCCTTCGAATCTGGGTGCAGAAACGAAAAAAAGCAAAAGTTGTACTCGTTAAAATAACACATGTAATATTACATTTCATTGTTTAAAATGACCTTCTATTCTTCTATACACACAAATCTACTGTGAGAAAAAAAAGAATCCATTGCTTATTACACTTTGTTTCCCTCAAACCTTCAACATAATTTATTGAAGTTTAAAAATTTGAAGTTCAAATGTTTAAAAACTGCTGTAGGACATTATGAAGACTTTGTATGTGTGTGGGTCCCCCTGTGATGTTGCCTCTCTTTAGCTGCAGACCTGCATTTCTCTAACACCTTAAAAGTTAAACGCCATGTGAATGGACTGTATACATCCAAGAGCTGTAATGTGGACCACAGGGCTCTTCTTCCATTGGCTTCCAGCCCACATCGACCGCCACAACGTGGTGTTCCAGAAATCATGCCCTTGTCTTAGGTGGTTGGACATATGGGGCCAGCCAGCCCTGCATCTTCCAGAATCAACATCACTAAAGAATACTGGTCCCAGTGTCTGAAAAGCTGCTATCCTAAGAATATGGGGCCTGACGTCAGAGTCAGTTCAGTCTTTGATGAGCTGTGTGACCCTGAACAAAACACCCGTGTCTCTGGGCCTGATTTTTCTCCTCCACAAAAGTGAAGTGTCTGGTTTGGATGGTGTCTACAATTCCCTCCAGCATAGCAGCACTGCATAACTTGACACGTTTTTGAAACCCCAGAATTCTTCTTAAATGGTTTCATATGAATCCAATAATTATGAATGCTAACACTTTGAAGTATGTTTTTGAAATCTTATATATCCACTTTACCATTGCTTGGAAAAGAATATAATATGTATAGAAGAATGTGACACATACTTTTCTTTTCTATCAGTTTGAATCTGACCATTAAAACCAAATACCTAGGGCATATATTATCATTAATGGATTGATTGGTAAAATAAACATAAGAATTATGGGACAGTAATTAGAGGGTTTACATAATGACATGCCCTGATCATCAAGATCGGCTATCTTTCTTTAAGAAAACCCAAAGTGTAAAAATTTAGATTGACACAAAATTCAGAGA
Organism: Lepilemur ruficaudatus; assembly: GCA_963574885.1. Lineage (NCBI taxonomy): Eukaryota > Metazoa > Chordata > Mammalia > Primates > Lepilemuridae > Lepilemur > Lepilemur ruficaudatus. The sequence continues at coordinate 30,656 of CAUYRT010102634.1, read as the reverse complement.
GAATTATTTACTTTACAAAAGAATTAACCATGCATCCATCCACTTATCCTTCCACTCATTCAGTTAGTCAATAAACGAAATCTACTATGTGACACGCACTAATCTAGGCGCTGGGAATATAAAATTAAACGTGACATGTCCTCTGCTCTTAAGGAGTTTATAGATTGGTAAGGAAAATAGAGAAAAAATAATTACAATGTGTTGTTGCAAATGTTACAACCTAGCGTTGGAACTGAGATTTGTGAGTTAGCCCTTTGGAGAGGGGTTAAATCTGGTTATGGCTATCATAAAAATAATAACAATTTAAATATTTATCGAGTGTTTTCTACTGGCACAAATCATGTTAGCTGCTATTATTACTGTAAAACAGTACTTTTCCTGAACCCATTTTATGTCACAACCAATTCCATGAAATAGGTGACATCCTTATCCCCGTTTTTATGGCTGAGGAAGCCGAGGGACAGAGTCGTTTTAGTCACTTACCCAAGGACATGCAGCTAATAAGTCAAAAGCTGGGATTCCTTGTCAGTCTTGCTTCTAGCCTACCGTTCAGGCTATTACATCACACTGCCAGTCACTGGAGAATGGCTGTCGTTTTGCAACTATTTTCTCAGGGTAGTTCCTCCTGTTTTACGGAGGTAGCAAGCATGATGGGGACATGAAACAGGTAGGGAATAATGCTGAAGCTTTGCCAGACATGCTGCTTTTGAACTCACTGCTTTATATGCTGTGACCGGTAAATCTATCACCCAGGCATTGCTGGAGGCTGTTCTAGGCATTGCTAAGTGCTTTAGTAAAGATTGTATCTGCGTGTCTGTGGATGGGCAGAAAGAAAGGAATCACATGAGTAGAAGAGTGTCTACCACACAGGTCCCAGTGTATATACGTATACACACCCACACACACACACACATTTATGTTTACACTTTAGAAACAATGCAGCAGAATCAGGGAAGTGTACATTTTAGAGCCAGGAACCTTTGTCATTATGTAGGTGACCTTCAGTAGGCACTGACACACTTAGCCTTTCTGAGCAAACTCAGCAGTAAAATTGGAATGATAGCACCCACTTCATAGAATTGTTGTAAACAATAAACCTATTCTAGTACCAGTTACAACTTAACCACTCAATGTTTACCCTCAGAGTAGAAGGGGATTCACAAATAAAAGTTTTTGGCTGGATATGCTGAGTAATCTTAAGCAAGAAACAGCCTCTCTGATCTCTATTTCCTCATTTATTCAACGGGAATAATAATATCTGCTCTACCAATCTTACTTGGTTCACATGAGAATCAAATGAGATAATGTTTATGAAAGAACCTCGAATAATTGGAAATTGCCATTCCGTTGTTGGGTGCCATGGTTATTATTAACATTGTAAACCATTTTCAAATTTTCTCAGTAAAACTTGAGAAAATTTGGGGGAGAATCTCTGTTGTTATTCTTGGATTTTCAGTGAAATCGTTATGAGAGTAAGGACTGCAAAAGCAGCGAGGCTAATTTAGTACTAATGTAACGCTAGTCATTTTTCCAGCTTAGATTTTCAGCAACAAGAGAAAGTAGGATCTCACCTGTCTGGCAAACAAAGAAGTCTATTCTGTATTCATTCCCTATCAGATTATTCACGGAAGGCCTTTTATTGTAAACGGGAGGTCTGGGACAAATCCTCCTGTAGGTCTGGAGGAGAACAAACTTCAAGAAGCTAAATCCTTTAAACAGCCAAACTTGGCCCCTTCTGATTACACGGAGGATATGCAAACGAGCACAAAGGGCGCAATGTCTTTTTGCCAAGTGAAATAATCAAGCAGAACAATAGGTGGTCACGTGGGAAGTGACAGGAAACAAACTCAGGCCTGTTGTAAGTCTTCAATACAATGTGCTTCCTTCCCTACACAGCTCTCTGTACTTGGCCAGAAGGGGATTAAGTCTGGCTCAAAAAAACCTTCTATAAAAATATTTCACAGGACAATTAACTTTACTAATGAAAAATCAGTATTAGAAAACTAATATATCTGCTCAGCTCCTTTTCAACGTCCTAGCATTTCTATGCCTTATTTTAATCCGGAGGCACTTTGGTGTTATCTTGATTTTACATGTAGAGAAATTGAGGCTGCGAAAGGATAAATAATTCGTCAAAGCTAGAAAGTAGCACAGTCTGGGCTGGAATGCAAGCCTGTCTACCTTCAATGCTTCTATGTGCTTTAGTCATATTGCTAATAAAAAATTACCCTAACATGTTATATGGAATCGTTTTTCATCCTTTTCTTTAAGATTCCAAGGTTCCCTTTCAATGAGGATTAATATCTGGTGGCGCTTATACTATTTTAAAAAATCACATTGGAACAATGGAAATTATTCTTGCTATTCATTTTAAAGGGAAATGGACACCTTCAATGCGTTGCAGAGAAAATTGGCTGAAAATTAAAATGGCGAAGATTTTTAGTACTTTGAATAACTGTTTAAAAGTGAAATGCACGTATTAGTTACATCAAGTTAAATACTTGGGATTTTTGAAACTAACAATTTAGTCCAGATCACATGATTAATTTCCTTTTAAAAATCAACAATTTGGTATCACAGTTCACATCTGACATTCCTATTTTATTTTTACAATGATATTCAATACTTTGATTAGTAATTAAATATAATAGAGAAAATACTCCTTTCTTATCCTGAAGCTTAAAGCAAAGTAATCATGATTTCTTATTCAAGAGGTGCTTTTTATAAAGCGAAACATCATCTGGGATATGAGTTAAAACAAGAAAACACTCTCATTTTAAATATGGCAAAGGTGGGAAGAAACCTTATAGTACCTTAGAATTCAAAGGAAATTAAACAAGTTCAAATTATGATCTTGTCTGAAAAATTTAAAAAACATAGAAATCAAATAGCAATCACTACCATTTATTATTTGGAAACTATAAAGTAAGCAGGTCTGTTGCAGATAGGGTCCTGCACCAGTGATATTTAAGCATATGCCTGGAAGCCAAAAGAGAGAGAGTGGTCATTAGACCTTGGTTTGCATGCTGGGTCCAGGCATCGCTCCTGGCTTGATGATGGAAATACTAAGCAGATGATCTATTGCCTTATATGTATTTTCAAATGAATTCTTTAAAAAATGCTGAATAAGCTGTACACAGTGATTTAAATTTCTCTCTGCAGAAAACTACACTAAGTTAGGGGCAGTGACTCATTTGTGAGCATTTGGGGAACATGTTGGTAACTAGAATCCATGCAAGTTCACTAAAAGTTTCTATAAACTCTCAGGGCTGCAGTTTTCCTCTTTATAAAAGAAAAGAGTTGGGCTAATCCTTTTTTTAATAATTAAAAAAAGTTTAATTATAAGAAATAACATGGAATGTACCATCTTAACCATTTTTAATTGTACAATTCAGTTGAGTATATTCATGTTGTTATGCCACCAATCTCCAGGACATTTTTATCTTGCAAAACTGAAACTCTATACCCATTGCATAACTCCTCATTTTCCCCCTTCCCCCAGCCCTGGCAACCACCATGCTACTTCCTGTTTTTATGAATTTGAATATTTTAGATAATTTATATGGGTGGATTATACAGTATGTGTCATTCTGTGACAGCTTATTTCACTTAGCATAATGTCTTCAAAGTTCCTCATGTTGCAGCATGTGACAGAATTTCCTTCTTTTTAAAGACTGAATAATATTCCATTATATGTATATTCCATGTTGTCTTTATTCACTCATCCATTCATGGGTTTTTGGGATGCTCCCACCTCGTGGCTATTGTGAGTGATGCTGCAATGAACATGGGTGTGCAAATATCTCTTTGAGACTCTGCCCTCAGTTCTTTTGGATAAATACTCAGAAGTGGGATTGTGGGATCACGTAATTCTATTTTTAATTTTTTGAGGAATTTCCCTACTGTTTTCCATAGCAGCTGTACCATTTTACATTCTCACAACAGTGCACAATGGTTCCAATTTCTCCACATCTTCACTAACTTTGCTATTTTCTATTTTTTTGATAGTAGCCATCCTAATGGGTGTGAGGTAGTATCTCTTTGGGGTTTTGACTTGCATTTCTCTAATTATTAGTGATGTTGAGCATCTTTTCATACCCTCCTTAGCCATTTGTATATCTTCTTCAGAGAAATGTTTATTCGAGTCCTTTGCCCACTTTTTAATCAGGCTAATCTTTATGTGCCAAAATTTAATAGGTTGTATAAAATTAAATCTTTCATTTTTGATGGGGTTACTTTAGAGTTGCAAACCAAGCACATTTAAACTTTAGCAAAACATTTGATCAAGTGACTCATGATACTCTTACGGACAAGATGGAGGGCTGGATAAATAGTATGATTAGATGGATTTGTAATTCACCATATGCCTTTACTTAATAATCAGCAAATCACTATCAAATTGTTTCTCTGCTTAAGAGAAGCTGCTTGTTCAACATTATCACCGATGGTGACATGTTTAGCAAACTTGAAAATGGCTTGAATCTAGGAAAGATGCCTAACTGGCTATAGAATAAAACTTTAGAGGATCATATACAATAAGCTCAAATAATGAACCCAAACCAGCAATTTTACAAATAAATATTATAACTTGCAGTTAGGTTAAAGACCTTGCTTATAAAATCCATGATTAGAGAAACCTACTAAATAATTATTAATGTACCCCCCCCAAAAAAGAAAGAAAGAAACCAAAAGAACACTAAGAAGTTTCAGTGGAGACTTGAAGGCCCCACTGGACTCAGCAACAGCTGATGAAATTGCTCCAAAAATTTCATATGTGGTGCTTACAGCAACATAATAGCCTTCATCGGCAATACTGAGTAATGATCAAGAACATCATGGTCCTCGTCTATCTGAGCTGGTTAAAAAACACCAAAAGATGTCTTCCATTATAAGCGCCGCATTTTAAAGAAGGGTTTTGAAAGAGTAAGAAACATCCAGAGGAGGAGGACGGGTAAGAAAAAGTAGGAGGAGCTATGTGCTCTTTAGACCAAAGAGAAAACCAAGTGAAGGATTGATAGATGTCTTCAAATTTGTATGAGAAATTACCCAGAGGTTAAAAACCGGATCTAGTCTATAGACTAGTTATTTACTAGTGTTTTTAAAAATTTTAATTAGTAATCAACATCAGAAAAAAATCAGATTTCACATACAAGTTTTGGGTTGTAGCTTATAAAAGCAGAACTTCTGAGCAGTGGGAACCGCTCGGTAACTACTTTGGAGTGGAAAGATTTCCCTGTCTCTGGAGATGTCTGGCAATGTTCAAGCGGAGGCTGGATGAGTTCTATGGTTCTTCCCAGGTTCTCTGATTCTATAAACTGAGTTGACATAACTTATTTAGGCCCCTACTGAACTTTTTACTCTTATAAAGAAATTTAAAGTCAGGATGACATTTTCCCTGGGTGTCCTCAGCCCACTGGATGCAGTTTCATACCATCCCCCACCCCACCTTTTTTTTTTTTTTTTTTTTAAACTCAGCTCCTTGCTGAAGCTGACCTCTATGGACAGTATCAATGGGTACCCTTGACCTCTGGCTTCTAGTTAAGGAGTCATTGGTAGGAGATGGAGGGCAAGAAAAGAGTATTACGTATTTGTTCCTCTGGCTTCCTCCTTGCTGGGTGGGCAAGGGTTGATTGTATCCCTCTATCAAAGGCCACAGCATGCACTGGACAGCCCTCTCTTCAACCTCAGCTATACTCTACAGGGTAAGGTAACTGATCTAGGGTGGTAATACTTCCCATGCCTGCTAGCCCCTGGTCTTACACTTTTTCTTATTGGTTTCCCTTAATTCTGCCAACACCTTTCTAAGTAATTTCTTTATAAAATTCCCTGTAGTTAGTCTGTTTGCTTGTGCCCTTTGTTTCCTGCCAAAACTTTTACTGTAAAAAAACTTTGTTGCAAGGCCAACAGCAACAATCATTGTGGTATTATAACAGAATTCTGTCAGCAAAGGGTTAAGATACCAATAAGCACTTCTTACTGGCATGGTGGTGACCCCAAAGAGTTAAGAACTTTCAAAAGAGCAGCTAGAGCAGCTTATACACTGGGCAAATGACTCAATATATACTGGGGACAATTAAAAAAAAACACTTTGAGAGAAAATTATTTTATGGTTAAAAATGCTTATGGAACATGACTTAGCTATAAGTTTTGGGTCACTATTGTTCTTTACTTTGTCGAAAATGTATGAAGACTGGAAACTAAAGTACATCTTAAAAAGCTCTGTAGCATAAAAATAACTCTTCCGGTAAGCTTCAAACTATACAAAGCAGCACTCTATTTCTCCCTCTTTCACCCCTCCCCGCCGTCCAATTCACTGTAATGTTCAATTTCAGTTTGAAGAAATGGCTGAAAGACAAATTGCCTTACAAGGGGTCTTCTATGAAACATGGGAGAAGGCTGCTGACAGAGTGAGTTAAAAACTGCAGTGTTCGCAATCTGGAAAACATCTGCCTTGCCCTGAACTGTAAACCACCACGTTGGAGAAAATGGTTTGTGACAAAGCAGAGCCCAAGGCAGGTGTTTGTAAGGTTATGGGACAAGTCAGGGCTATTCAGGCACAAAACTGGGCAATGTGCCCTTTGGCAAATTGTTATGAGCCAAGGACTTAAAAGAAAATACAAAAGCAATAGGCCAGGTATCAAAACTCCAAATGGAGCCAAATAGTCCACTACTTCTCTTATCAAGGGGTACTCTTTGGTGAAGCTAGTTTAGTAGTAAAAAAGTGCTGCTTGGAAGTTCTGTTTGTTTGGTAGAGGGAGAAATCTTTACTTAGAGAAGAAACAGATGCCCTGGCTTGCCTAGGGGGAGACACATGGCCTTAGGACTTGGTCAAGAGTAAAATAAAACACCAATACAATTGGGATTTTGCCTCCCCATACGAATCAGGAAAGAAACAAATAGGGGATCTTAATTAGTGGGAAAGAGAGAAAGAACATAAGTCACTTGGTAGAATACAGCCAGAGTAAAATAGCCAGATCATTGCAAAAGGAGTTCTCAGAGACAGTGACAGTTCCCACAGCTCCAGCCCAGAGCTGCATAGAAAAGGAATGAGGCTACAGTGAAATGGTGACTCTGGGAGGTGCGCCTAGCAGTCAGTTGGAAAGAATTTAGGCAAAATGCTTCGTTTTCAATTTAGTGTCCACCCAATCCAAGATACTGCATTTGGAAGGTGGTCACAGTGACTAGAGGTGAATGACTCTTTGCAGGCAGGATCTCAGAGAAGATAGTCAACTTGGAAGACTGGAGACCTGTGGCTGCCAGGAAGGGAGGACATGGGCCCTAATGGGAGAAGGGCAAATCCTGTGAGAGCTGGGACAGCTGCTGGGAGAGCTAGTCCACATCAGGGCTGACTCTAAGTGCAGCGCCCTGGGGGCTCTCAGAGTAGATGTCTTTGTGGCTAGGGGCACCATTCCTGTATCCCTGGAGCTGTGCGCAAGAAAACCAGCAGACGGCATCCTGAAGACCCAGAAAGTTCATAATAATCAGGGGGAAAGGGAAAATGAAAAAGGGATATTTATTCTTCTGAAATAATCCAGAATCTGTTCTTTAAGCAGTTATGGCATAGTAGACAGAGGACTGGATCTAAAGTCCTATGTACATGGTTTGAACATTGGTTTCAGTAGAAACACCAATGTCTCAGTTTCTCCATCAGTAAAATGAAGATGATGCCTTTATCTTGTGGTAATTGTGAAGATTAAGTTAATTAATTCAATACATTTTATTGAGCACCAACTAAGTCTTAGGCAAGAAGCTGGTGTAAAGAACTCAGCATAGTACTCAACAAGCAGCAGTCGTCATTACAATGCAAAGCACATAATAGCAGATGTAAATGTTGGAAACTATGTGATAGTACTTAATGCAATTCATGTTTTTTCCCATCTGATTCTTTCACTAGATTGTAAGCTACACAAGGTCATGGTCTGATCTAGTTTGTTCACAGTCTGAAACTCAACATATTGAATAGAAGCTCAACATGTACTGGTTTCTGTGATTGTAGGAATACATCATTAACCATTCTAATTGTTCTTAATAGATGCCTGGGATGCAAAAGGAAAGACAGGAAGGATGAGAGGTCAGGTCTTATCCAAACTATCTTTTGTATCTTTTGTCCTTTTTTTCACTTTCTCTAAGCACTGTCTGGGCATAGGCATACGGTCCTAGACAAGCCAATTCTCAGCTTTCACAACAGCCGTATTAGGTTGTACTTAATTTTACGTTCTGCTCTAGAGTGAAAGCTCACAGATAAAACAATCTGCAGCAGACTGTTCTCAAGTGCCTTTGTTATAGAAAGTATAACAAACATTCCCATTTTCTATTTAATTAGGTCTATACTTTTTTTAGCCTTGCTTACATGAAACTCAAACAAAGTTATCAGTAGGAAAATGAGAAACCCATGGAGATTTTGAAAATTTCCTTACCTTTGACTTAACTAAAGAATGCAAGAATAGTCCCATGAGACACCGTCTCATTTGGGATGGAGAAGAAGGACTCATTCATTTTAAATCTTCCCCACTAGCTTACAACTCATTGTAAGATGAAAAGTTATTCTTAATATCTATCTATCTACCTCCACACACACAAACCATATACAGTCAGATACATACATAAATCATAATTTAAAAGGCTGGCTATAGGTATGTGTCCTAGGCACTTCTTATTAATCATGTGACCTTGACACATGTTATTTAACCTCTACAAGTCTCAGTTTTCTTTCTTGGGTATAATAAAACCCTACTCATAAAGGTACAGAACTATTTATACATGAGATAATGCACAAAAGTCTCAGTATAGTTTTTGCCTCAGTGGAAGCACACAATAAATGGTAGTTACTGTTTAATGTTATTGTTATTCTATAGTTTACAACTGTATAGTATAGAAAAGAATTCCTCAACCCTGGCACTTTTGACATGTTGGGCTAGATAATTATTTGTGTGGGCTGTTCTGGGCAGTGCAGGGTGGTTAGCGGCATTCCCTGGTCTCTACCCAACAGATGCCAGTAGCATCCCCAACCCCACCCAGCTGTGATAACCAAAATACCTCCAGCATTGGCAAATGTTCCCTGGAAGGCAAAATTGCCCCTGGTTGAGAACTATCGGTATAGAACAAAGAGCAGTGGTTCTAGAGATAGGAGACCTGGTTCCTATGGACTAATTTCTAATGATCTTAGGTAACTAACTCTTCTCACTTCTCTGGGCCTTGGCTTTCTCATATGGTAACAAAGGGCTGGAAATCCCTAGTTTGTCTTTTATGGTTTTTGTGAGGATGTAGTGAGAAAAGAAAACCCTAATGTACTCAAGAAGTTATAAAAGTAAGATTTCATTATGGTTATTTTGTTAGAGGCGGGTTGCTGAGGGGCAGTTATGGGAAGCCTGGCCTCCAGGAGGGGTTAATGCTGACCTGCTCTCTGCTTGGATTCTTACACTCGGGAGCTGCTGGCCCCTCAGCAGCTTCTTATTGTCACATGCCAACGGTGACAATAATTTGGCATGCTCCTTTCCTTTGTGGCTTGGCTTGAAGAATTCGAGAGGAACTATTTTCTTTCTAAGTAAAATAAAAATTTTCTTTTTAAAAAATCCTAAGTGGTGAAAACTGCCTTGTCATCTTCTAAATTTAACTTTCATCTAAATTTGTCTCTCATATGACGAGAATTAACCAGTCCTCAGAATTTTAACTGTGGCCTCTGCAGATATATTCAGAAAATAAATACTCTGAGGGTTTTCAACATCACTGTAGTGATTAATACTACAACAATATGCTGAGTAATACGACAATAGATTTCTTTATCCGCAAGGGAACATTTTTTGATGTCATATCCTATAATGGGAATCAGCCTGGTGGAGGTTGAACCTATTGTTGTTCTTGTCTTTATTTCTGAAAAAAATCTTTAAATAGGAGAGAGCACAGTGTCTGGTAAAAGAGCATGAGCTTAGAGTGTGGTCAGAGCTGTGTGGGGACAGATGAGAGTCCAAGGTCCAACCCCATCAGTGGTCGGCTGTGTGATTTAGACAAGTCCTGTAGCCCTTCTGAACGTCAGTAAAGTATGTAGATGTAAGTGATCTCTCCCTTTCTGCACAGTCTGAAAGACCTTTCAAGGGTTTCTTTCATTCCTCAGAGTTTGTATTTGATCTGGATGCCTTAGCAAGACCATTGAAATGAAAACCAATACTTTTTATGTATAATTTATAGGCTTCACTTAAACTAATTATAGTAGAGTTGGAATCAGATTATCACCATATCTTCCAGCTTATGGGCATATTACCACTCTACTTCTGATGGGCATTAGTTGGAAATTAAGGGCCAGAAGTCACCTAAAGGACAATGATGTTTACACAGAGTGGAGGGAACAATGCATTTATTCCTTAAAACAATTGATTTGGTCTTCTTAAGGGTACACACCAATATCCTAGACAGCACAGTAGAGTTGCAAAAAGATGAGCTTGGTATATGAGCCCTGCCGTATACTAGCTGGGTGACCTTGGGGCTTTCTGAGCCTCTGCTTCTTCATCAGTAAAAGTAGGGTTAATAATATCTCTCACAGTATAAATAAAGCACATGAAAACCGCTATCACTGTGCCGGTACATAGAAGAGGCTCAGTAAGTCTGCTTTTCTCCTGGGCTCTCTTGCAGATCCTCCTGTTTTACCTGGGTTAGGAGAAGGGATGTGGCAACTAAGCAAATGACTACAAATTTACATTTCGTTTTTTTCCCCTTTCTTATTGATGTTGAATATAACTTGGAAAAAAGTCATAAATCATTAAGTGCAAACCATTAAAAAATACAATATAATTTTCTTTGACATTATCAGTGTAGCTCTCTGCAAGATTTTACTTCGTAATTTGTTCTTTATCCTGCATATGAAGGTATTTTAAAGCCCAGCAACACAAAAGAGGTAAGGTCATCTTTCTCAAAGTTGGCATGTTTAACCATCCATAATACCGTTTTGCAAGAGAAGGCACTATGATAACAGGTAACAGCTAAGAATGAAATCATAGAATAATAGTTTCTCAAGTTTTCGTCACTAGGGTTCCTTTTAATATTTTTAGTACTTTCTCTTGTGGACCTCTTTGGCGTCTTTTAGCTCTTCTTCTTCCTTGTTCCACGACATTTGTGCTAACTTCTGTTCTATCGTACACACTGCATTGTAACTGACAAACATCAAAAGCATGAATCACATTTTATTCTCCTTTTAAAAACCTCTCTCCTCCACAGTGGGCTCTCAAACAATATTTGCTGAGCTGTGAGCAAGCATTCCTCTTACATGTGTTGACTATATATAATAATTGTAATAGATTTCTCTTCCTATATTGATTATATAATAGTTATTATAGATAATATTTATTGAACATTTACTATGTTCAGACATCATAGGGTTTTTCAGTTAACAACTCATTTGTTCTCACAATAAACCCTGGGTGTACATCATTACTGTCTCCATTTTACGGATGAGAAAAATGAGATTAAGAAGTGCTAAGAACACAGCTATTTCATTGAAGAACTGAGACTCAAACCCAGGCACTTAAATGTGAGAACCCATGCCCTTAACTACTGTGATAGATTGCTTTTACTATGAACTATATATTGATTGTTTATTTGATGTTGCTTTTAAGCAGATTCATTTTGTTTTCTCTTAGAAGAGAGAGTATGCTTAGTGGAAAGGGTCAACAGACTTGGGAATCAGGCTGACCTGGGTTCTAATCATGATAGCTGAGTGTCCTGGGACAAATTGCTTAATTCTTACTGAGTCTCAGTTTCCCTATCCATAAAATGGGGATGATAGAGGCTGGATATGAAGATTAAATGAGGTGGCAGAGACAGGGTATTTCACATGGGATCTGGCACATGGTAGCCACTCAGGTAAGTAGCTGTTACATTAGGGCCAGAGGCTACTGAGCCTGACCACTGAGCCTAAAGTCAGCTTCAGCTGTCCTGAACTAACATTTCCTTTTCTCTCATCAACCAGATATGTTCCTCTTCCCTTTGGGTCTCAGGGCCTTAAGTGCCATCTATATGCTGCCATTTCCCAAATGTCTACCGCATCCCAGACTGTGACCCTGAAATTCAGTCCCTCATAGCCAACTGCCTCTTCAGTATCTCTTTTTGGATTCTAGAAGGCATCTCAAACTCAGCACGAACAGAAGCAAACTCCTGATTCCAGCTCCCACCACGCTGGCCCCTCCTATTGTTTTCTCCATCTCAGCACAAGGCAACCCCATCGAGAAGCTCTGGAGCTGCTCGAGTCCCGCCTTCTTTTATACCCCACATTTGGTCCTTTGGTGAGTCCCATTATCTCCAGTTTCAAAATATATCCAGAATTCACCCACCTGTCATGGCTCCCTCCACTCCTCCTCCTGGCAAGGCCTCTGTATCTCTGCCCTGGATTATCGCAGAAGCTCACGGTCTCCTTGCTTCTGCTCTTGCATCCTTCCTACAGTCTAGTCTCAACCCAGCAGCCAGAGTGATCCTCTGGACATGTAAGTCAGATCGTGCCACTCTTCTGTTCAAAACACTCTCATACTTTTCCAACCTGCTCGGGGTAAAGGCTTAAGTGATTGGGTCCTGTTGTTTTTCTGACCTAGTCTTCTACTCTCCCTCTTGCTCACTCTGCTCCAGCCCAGTGGCTCCTGCTCCTTTGTGGATGTGCTATGCCTTCTCCCTCCTTAGGGTCCCTGCCATCTCCCTATGCCCGGATGGGTGCTTGGCACCTAGCAGGTACTCAACAAATACTGTTGGATGAGTGGCTTGGCTAATCATCTAGTAAAGGTCTTGTGTTATGTAAGTGCCCCATTGCTTCTTGTTGGCCCCCCAGTCCCCACCCTGTAGCTTTTGCTGTGGCTTTCCCAGCAGTGACATCCTGACTCTCCCACTATGCCTGAGAAACCCACTTGACAGTATCTATGAGAACTAGGATCAGGAAGATGAATCAGTTCCAAAATAGCACCAAACTCCAGGTTTCACCAACATTTTCTTTCTCTTTCTCCTACCCTCCAAACATTTTCTAGAAAAAGGAGCAAACTGACTCAGGAATTCCATTTTCTTTCAAGACACCTATATACTTCTTCTGCAGTATGAATGGAGGAGACAGTTTGGACCCAGTTTATCCAAGCTTGCCCTGAGTGACTGAGTAATGGCTGTAGGTCCATCCTGCCTTGTGGGTGTTCTCAAGGACGCACAGAAAACAGTTCTTTTCCTGCTTCTAATACCTGTTGTGCTAAAAAGGTACATTTGGACATAGACCATCTTTCTCTACAGGAACGACTGCGATAAACTGCCTCACCTGTGCCTCTGCAGAGCTGGGTCCCTGTTATATCCCCTAGCGCAATGGCTGTGGGTGTAAAAGCGGTTTACTACTTGAGAGTGTGTGTTGGTACCTTCCAAGGTGTTTTATGTAGGAATAGCAAGGATTATCTACCCTGGAAATGGTTTGCGATCAAGGGAACACTGTCATTCTTCTTTGTCCCACTTGTAGGATTCTCCCAAATGACGGGGATGGGCTACGGATCTTTTAAAGGTGATTGAATACATCAGAGGAAATGACTTCTATTTACCACATGCTGGGATGTCACACAGATCGGACTTAAAGTTTTCATCCAAGGTAAAGCACCAGGGAGCTTCCTTCTGATTCCCTGGGTTGCGGCAGTAGGAATGGCCTCCGTTCAGCTCTGGGAAACGCAGGGCGGTGAAGGTGTGCGTGTGCGGGTACTGGGAATTCCACGGCTGGCACTGTCGCCCTGATTTGGTCACGCTGACGGTCCCCCGGTAGTCCACACCTGTGCTGTTGTAGCACTTGTGATCTGAAAAACACATACCAAAAGCCCAAACCGTTAGAAGAAACAGAGGAGAAGCCGGAGCTCCCAGCCAGCAGTTTCCGAAGGGGAGGGCAGGTAATTAACCTCGTGGCCAAGGCTTCCCTGCTGGTCAGGGGCCATGAAGGGCAGTCTCCAAGCTTGCTGGGCTCGGACCCAAGGCCTGCCTTGCAATTACATTCCTGGGAGGATTTAAAGCTTATGCTTCAGGAAAAAAAATCAGTTTTCCACAAGCATTTTTAACATTGAACACAGAAGAAATCGGAACTGGGGTGGGACCTGGGGCACAGGAGTAATTTCTTAGTGAATGGTTCAAGGAAGGTTCAAGCCAAACTTTTTCTTCCACTCCGATTGATGGCCTTAGAGATGAATCATGTGATAAAGGATCTAGTTGGTAATTCATAGCCAATGTTATATGGGGCTGTGCGTTTGGGGTTTCTATCAGGAGTTCGGGCTCTCTCTGCGCTGATGGATTGGGCACCCTTGAGAAGCAGCCCTTGCATGTGACCACAGGGGCTGTAACTTAGAAACACTGCAGAATCTATTGGGTTGAACTAAAGGAGTCTGGAGGGGTAATGATAATAGTAATAATGATGCTAGTGAGCACTTACTAGGTGCTAAGCAGAGTTCTAGGCATTTTAGATGCATCAATTTATTTAACAAATAAAATAGTATTAATTACCAAAAGGAAACTAAAAAATTGTCAGTGAGATTAATTCTAGGTGAAAGGTACATTTACAGAGGAACAGTCTTTTGTCTGGCAGTGTTGAGAGTATACAGGATAGAGGTGAACCCATCTATTTTTTAAATCGTGGTGCAACACACACAGTATAAAATTTACCGTTAGTGCATTTCGCATTTTCACAATGTTGTGCAACCTTCACCATTATTAGGGTCTAGAACATTTACATCACCCCAAAAGGAAGGCCCATATCCATTAGGCAGTCACTCCTCACTACCCCTGGGAATGACAAATTTGCTTTCTGTCTCTATGGATTTGTCTATTCTGGACATTTCATGTAAATGGAATCATATAATGGTGTCTGGCTTCTTCTACTCAGTATAATGTTTTCGAGGTTCATCAGATCACAGCACTTACCTGTATTTCCTTCCTTTTTTATGGATAAATAATATTTCTTTGCATAGATACACCACAATTTATTTATCCATCTATCCACTGACACACATTTGGGTTGTTTCCACCTTTTGGCTATTGGGAATAGTGTTGTTATAAACATTCTCGTAGGAGTTTTTGTTTGAACACCTGTTTTCAATTCTTTTGATTATATACTCAGGAGTAGAACTTCTGCATCAAATAGCAATTCTATGTTTAACTTATGGAGAAACCAGCCCCTGCATTTTTAAGTTATTGTCTTCATGAAGCTTCTTGAACGTAATTATGTGTAATCCAGTGCTGGATGCTCAGGCACAGTATTTAGCCCACTGGAAGGTAATCCAACCAACAGTGTGAACAATTAGGGTGGGTCAAGGTCTGGTTCTCACTGCCATGGCGTTGGTGGCCCTTAGAACAGCACAGATTAGGGTTACTACTTACTTTTTAAAAAAAATTTTGATAGCAGCCCATTCTAGTGACGGCAACCACTTACTTTTATTTATAGGATCGGCCATGGGGATTCCTATCCGGATGCAGTTTGCAGCTTCTGGGCTCTCTGGCTGCGGGAGATCTTCACAGTTTGGCAGTTTCAGCCTCATCAGAATCATGGGATTCGACCTTGCAAAAATGTATTCTGTTTGACACAGGACATTTTCCAGGATTTCACATTCATCGCGACACAAGTCTCGGGGCTTTGGGACCGACGAGGTTTCGTCGCAGTATGGGAAGGCGTAGTGGCACAGGGAGGGAATGGCGAACTGAGAACACTTATCCGATAAGTGACTGGAAGTGCCGATCATGGTGAAGGCAGCTGAAAAACAAACACAATTATTAACTCCCAGAGGCCAGGGTTTATCTTCCCCGGTTATCTAGTCACCGGATATCAGATGTAAACACACGTGGGGAGGAATCTGCTGTGCTGAGACAGACGAGGCCAAGGGAAGGAGATTCATTTCAGATGTCTAAGCAGCTTACTTTCACTGGCTTGAAAAAAATCATTTTGACTACAAAGTTAAAAAAACAGGATTAAATTACATATGTACTGTTTCCTAATAAAAAAAATTAATTAGGTTAAAGTACAATATATTTTTCATTTTTTACTACAAAGCAATAGAATGTTGTGTTTCATCTGGTACTTTTTATTACTTTTGTGAAACTTCCAAAACATTTGACAGCTGCGGGGCAGAGCTTGCTTTATTTGGTGGCAGAGGCTGAGCACAGGATTTAGTTCTGCGTCTTGCCGGGTGGCAAGACTGGCTGGAGGACTTTGGGGTAATTTGCTTAACTTCCCTGGGGCTTGAATATTTTCTATTCCATCTTCTGAAAATGAGGCAACTCACTTGGAGGTTCTCCACGAGCACAGTGCAATTGTTCTAGTGTGTGTCATGGAATATTAGTGGTCCCTTGGATTAACTTCTTACCCAGTAGGGCATCCACGTACAAAAAGAGCACCAGCCTACCTTTGCACACCTCCCTCCATTGACAAGGAACTTATACCTCACAGGGCAGCCCATGAGGCTGTGGATACACCGTTTCTCAAAGTGTGTTCCTCAGAACATTGATCTGGTGCAAGATCAGTAGTGTCTGAGAAATTAAGATTACACAGTCAAACAAGTTTGGGAAATTTGAGTTAAACAAAGCTAAATGGATTTTTTGGTAAAAAAAAAAACAACAACAACTGTATATTTTCCAGTAAGATGATGCCCACTGGAAATCTCTAAGATAGAATTATTATAAATGGGTTACCAAATATGTATGTCAAAATTCCCATTTATTTTTGTAAATACTTAGTTAAAAGTACATTAAAACATTCTTATATTAGGTTAAAATGTACCTTCAACAGCTCCTCCCTGTCAGTCTGCCTTCCGGTCTTTGGAATTTGAGTCCTCTTTCTCTTGAAAGCCTGAGGGCTTCAGCAACGGGCAACTACATTTTCCTACAGTGGCTTCTCCTGGTTAAATATCACTTAGCTCCTCCATGTTCCTCACAGGACACAGTTTCTGGACTTTTTTTGCTGTTCTATGTTCCTGCCTTGGGTTTGTTCTGTCCTCTCCTAAATCCTAGAGTTGCCAGATAAACTACAAGACAACAGCTACCTTTGAATTTCACATAAACATTTGGGACATACTTATACTAAACAATTATCTGCTGTTTATCTACAATTCACAGGTAACTGGGTATCCTGTATTTGTGTTCGCTGGGTCTGGCAAATTCATTAGACTCTCATGCAGGCAGTTTGAACGGACCGCGAAAGGCACTTGGCACGCAGGCGTGATAACTACGCTAATGGGAGGGGCACAGGGCTGCTGCAGCCACCAGAGCTGGGTGTGCGAAATCACAGGAGGTGGCCTACGCTCCCCTAACTCATGTGCGCTAGAAAGTGCTTCACTATTCGATTTCCGTCGAAAGGGTACTTTCAGTGAAGAAACACGAGGGTAAACTATTGAAAGGTAAAGCAGAAAGAGACCCATGGTCATCTTGCCTCATCACTCATGTCACAGGTGAAGAAAGAGACTTTCCTAGAGGGCAAGCAGTTTCCCCAAAGTCACTGTAATGACAGTTCTGGGATTAGTGTCCAGAATTCTGAACTCTAAATTCATTCCTTTTCAGTCTGCATCATGCTGCTTCTAGACAGTAAGCTCTGTGAGGGCAGGGACATACCTGGCTCATGCACCGCACCATCATCTCCCAGTTCCTGGTGCGCAGAAAGCACTCAGTAATATTTATTGGGTGTTTGAGTGAATGTGAGACTTCTCAAAGCTTCCTTTTCCTCTAAGAGTAACCTTCAATAAATTATTTTAATGTAAATTCCAGAGCACAGAGATCATGTCTCATGCTTCTTTATGGTCCCGATCCCAATCCCCATGCCTGGCCTAACGCTTTGTCGAGAAGGGAACTCAATAAAGCTTTTGGTGAGGAAAATAGTTATTCAAGGGATGCATATAATTTCACTGGTGTGACCTACCTGTGATCTGATTTTCTATTTCCCCTTGCATGTGCAAAGACTCCATATAGACGGTGCGGTTGCCAATAAATCTCGCACATGCGATCCCTCTGTATGGCTGACAGAATCCGTCTTCTTCATACTCATCTCTAAAAACAAAGCACAGACACCAGCTGATGCGCCACATCCGCACAGTACAGTTGTCTCGGGCTGCGCGATGCCCCAAATAGTCACTAGGGGGCATAGTCGGGCACAGTATACTAAAGACCGGGCTAAGGAATGGGGCTCTTGCTCAATTCTTTAAACATCACTTAAAACATCTGTTGGTCACGTTGGTCAAGTTTCCTACACCTCCAGAAAATCATCCTAAAGCACAAAATCATCCTTAAATATGGGAGAAAATGCTTTTATTTTCGCAGCTGGAAGATGATGTAGTTATAAGAGTTAAGAGGAAATGAGTTGGAAATCTGGGCACATGTTCTACAGTTCTTTGTTTTTTAAGGACAGATTATTTCAGCTTCATTTGCTACAAAGGCACGGGCGCATTCGCCGCGAGATCCACTCGGACTGACATGTCAATTAGCGGGCTCCCCGGGGTAAGAAGTGGGGTGCAGCTGGAAAGAACCCCAGGGGCAGCCCAGCTACGTGGCTCCTCACTGCGTAAGATCCATTATCTCCATGCTGCACAAAGAGGACCAGGGCAAACCGGGGCTGGAGAATTCGACACGAGTCTCTAAATCCAGGGAAATCCAGAAAATGTCCATGGAGACTTTGCTTTCATGCTTCCCTAAATTTTTTTTAAACAGTCTTATTAAAATGTTGCCGCCTCGAAATTACAATAATTCAAAAAAGGGGGTGCTAGTGGATTTTATCTTGAAGACAGAGGGACACCAGAAAGTGACATCATTAGTATCACTGTGGCAAGGGAAGGGGCTGGAGATTGAAGGCTGGAGCTTAGGACCCAAGATGGTAGGTTCAGCTTGAAAAAACAAAGGCCATACATAACCTCCTCCGCCACGTTCATGGGCTGAACTCGACCCTGGATGCCCACCCTGAATACGTTATCTCACCAAAATATCATTTTCCCTCCTTGGTTTCTTCTCAGCTAAAATACCTTAGAGCGAAAGTCAGGAGAGCAAAATTCTCTTCCTGGGTTTCACATTTGGGCATCCGTAGGTGAGCTGTCTGAGCCCTCTGAGCCATGGTTTTGTTATTTACAAGACGGAGATGATAACTGACCTCTCCACCCAATAAGTGAAAGTCCTGACAATCCCATCACATAATGCAAAAGCTTTTTCGAACTGTGGAGATAATATATAGTTATTCTCAAAGTATCTACCATTCCCGAAGAGGGCATTTATTTGTAAAATGGGCTGTGGTCTGCACTGTGGTGTTGCACGTCCCCACTTCAGGGGTTCGATGTGGGAGTCTAGAAAGCCAGTATGGCAGCACACCAGGTGAAAAAGAAATCCGACAGGACGCTTGTTTTCTGCTGCTTTCTACTCCTCATTAATTAAAACAGTCATTTTGAAGGTGGAGATGGACGAAGTATCTTCGGTTTAGTCCCCAAAATAGTTTGTACTGCAAAGCTTTTAAAAACTTAAACGTTAAGTACACATATAAATGAATATATCATATACCTGACATAAAGACATTGAAATTTTAATGTTGCACAATCCTGCTAGCACTCCACATGTTTACTTTCATAAATCCTAGAGTAATGCTGAAGCCTTTTTGGCTTAAATTTTACTTGGGTTGTAAAATTAACCCAACTTTTATTGGGTAACTAATACCATAAACCTATGGGGAGAAAGAAGGTTTTCGATGACCTCGCTTTGGATCTTGGAAAGCTAAGTACAGAGACCAGAATACAACCCCAGGCCACCCCCCTGCTATTACAGATGATGCTTTTCTATCCCTGGGCATTAGCAGAACCTTGGGTTTCTAAGGTGTCATTATGAGAACACGTTGTTCGCCCCCACATTAAACTCTCAAGGCCTCAATTTATATCTCTTGGGAGGACAAAACCCTGGAATTACCCCCAGATATAAATCCCTGACCTACTGGGAGTGCCCATATTTTATGTGTGAGGCTTAGGCTAAACTTCTTACCACCTTTCCAGTTCAAGACTCTTAAAAAGACTCTTTGAATACTTTTTCTCAGAATAAAATGGAGTGCAGTTCCTCAGGCACACATTTCTTATCAAGGGCTTAGCTGCAGGTGTATTGAATTTTTGACTGTGCCCAGAATCCCTGCTATCCTGGCCAGTCTCTTGGGGACAGATTAACCCCCCTGCTCCCCAAAACCCCAAACCAGTATGTAACGTCCTCTGCTTGGGAGTAGTTCTTGGCTGCTTCTAAGAATCTCCTTGAGAAGCTTTAGAAACACCAATGTCCAGACCCCATCTTGGACCTATTAAATCACACTCTCTGGGGATGAGGCTTAGATATTCATGCTTTTAAAAAAAACTACCAGGTGATTTGAATGTGGCTGAGAACCACAGCACTGAAAAAAAAAGTGTTAAGTGTCTGCTGCTATCTGCTGGGTACTGTGTTGGGTGCTTTCTTCAAAGCGGGCCCTGCCAAGGTATTACCATCCTTATTTTATAGAAGTAGAAACTCAGGTTCAGAGAAATGAAGTAATTTGTTTAAATTCACCAAACCAGTAAGTGTTGAAGCTAGGATTTAATCTGAAAATTCAAGCTCAGGCCATTACACCATGTTGTTAGATCTGTACTGTGTTCTGCTTTTCAATACTGCTCTTAAGTAAGTCAGTCTAATCATAAATATGAAAGAGACTATATGAGCCTTTATTCTATACCAGGCACTGTTAAGTTTTATATACTTATAAATAAAATAGATATTAAGTTATTTAATCCCGACAACAATCTTATAAAGAAGGTAGAGATGTGATTATTCCCATTTTACAGATGAGAAAGCTGAGAGTCAGAAAGCATAAAGAACTTGTCCAAAGTTACACAGCAAGTAGAAGAGCTAGATTTGCCCAAAAGTAGTGTTTGTAACCACACTACATAGCTTCCTTCCGAATGGTTTGGTTAGGGGAGTTTTTGCACTGCTTACAGGGGCTTTCTGTTGTGAAGAAGCTTTGGTGTATGCTGGGTGGCAAAAAGGTTTTCTTTTAAACATAAAGTCACAATCGCCTTTCATTCCTTTCCATTTTTCCCGCTGGCCTTGGCTGGAGGGGAACAAATGCTCCTCCAGCATTAATCAGCTTTATGCTTTTTTCCAGCTCACACTTCTTTCATCATTGATGTCTTCCTGCCTCACTCCATGTTCGGCAAATTAAAAACATGAAGCAAGCGGCAAGGCAGCAAAGTGCAAGGGCACTTGCAATGAGCGTGCCCAAGGCTGCGTTCTGTGGAGAAGAAAAGTGCATTGTGAGGAGGCAAACGGAATCTGGTCATTCATCACAGTGGCTGGCACCAGCGTGCGCCGGCTACCTTACCATGGTGTCAAGGTGCAGGGGTGCTTTGTGATGGCAACTCGTGTTTCTCATAAAGGTAATTTGGTTACCACATCGCCCGCCTCTACAACCTTGCACATTCACTGTCATGGGGTTGGGAAAGGCAAATACAGTTTGCCCTCCACCTCCAGGGTCTCCTCCTTCCCCAGGGCAAGGGGCTTCTGAAGGATGCCGAGACAGCGCTAAGCGCAATCATGGAACGACACAGCAGCAGTGGGAGTATCCATCCAGGGACCGCTGTAGGGCAAGGGAAGGAAACGCTGTTCTGCAGCGACATCGTAACCCGGTTCCTGCCAGTTTTTCTAGCTTCCTTTCCCGACAGTCGAGCCTACGAAGCTGATGGACGGAGCCACGCTGGGGATCTTGCTGGTCTCCAACCAGAGGGTGCGCTTTGATCTTCCATGGGGTGGCTCGTGCTCACCCTGGGGCCTGGCACGCCCTCCACCCTCCTGTCTGCTTGGGAATGCCTTCTCCTTGTCATCTTTGAGACGTCTCCCCCAGGAAAGTTAGTCAACCCCCACCCCCACTCCCAGGGCCTTGATCAGACCATTCCACAGATTTCCAATTTCATAGAATATTTGTGTTTAGTGCCCACCTTGCCACTGACTGACCGACAGAAGTGTAAGAGATGGGGACATTGGCCTAGGCTGGGCCACCGACGTGGGCCCCTCTCCATGCCAGGAACACCCTCTAACCTGGAAGCCATTTTCTTCCCTGTCAGAATATAGAGGGCATGGGCAAGCCTAATAGACTTAGCTGAACAGATTCTTGCAGATGAATTTGGCCCTAAAACGTTCTCTTTTAGGGGAATAAGATCAGGTAAAATGCCTACTTCCTTTTAGTGAAAGAGAATGGATATAGAGGTATTTTGCTAACTGTAAAACCTCATGGAAACCAAAGAATTGAAAATAGGTACTCAAACAAATACTTGCACACAAATGTTCATAGTGGCACTATTCATGATATCACAATAGCTAAAAAGTGGAAACAACTCAAGTGTTCCTCAACAGATGAATACAGAGACAAAATGTAGCAGATGCATACAGTGGAATATTATTTGACCATAAGAAGGAACGAAGTACTGAAACATGCTACAGCATGGAAGAACCTCAAAAACATTGCGCTAAGTGAGATAAGCTGGACACAAAAGGCAATATATTATATGACCCCATTTATACGAAATATTTAGAATAGATAAATCTGTGGAGACAGAAAGCAGATTGGTGGTTGCTAAGGGCTGGGAGCGGGGAGGAACAAGTAACTGGGTAAGGAATTTTATTTTGGAATAATGAAAATATCTTGGACCCAGATAGAGGTGGTGGTTGTACAACATGTGAATGCACTAGCTACTATTGAATTGTTCACTTTTAAATAGTTATATCTACGTTATGAGAATTTCATCTTAATTTACAAAAAAATATCTTATTTATACAAAGAGCCAAGATAGAGAGACTTTGGGAGAAGGCCAATGGTTGGAATTTCAAGCCTCAGAGTTGGGAGAGATTTTGGGGGTAGTTTTCTGGGTCGCTTCCAAGCAGACTAACCTGATAGAAGCATTAGCAATGTACACAGTATCAGCAGGTTCCTTTGTTGTGACTCTCGTGGCTCTTCAAATGGAATGCCAGGGACAGGCTCTGCAAGCCCACAGCATGGCAGCCTCACGGGGACAGAGTGCAGTGAATTAAATAACCCAACACTTCTGAATATACCCTGCTCAGCACCTCTTATAGACACTGTTTTGAGCCATGGAGATGAAATCACATCACGATGCCTGCCCCCAAACCCTTGAAGGAAAGTCACCACACAGCTCGAAGGGATGCAGTGTCCCTAGGTGTGCTCCAGTGAGCAATTTAGCAAAGTGGGGGTTATTTTCTTCAGTGTGGGTAGTAATTTCCCTTTGCCCAAGCAAAAATAACTTACAGTACCTTTCCCAAAAGACCATCATGGCCATAAACGGATGGAGAGTATCCCTTTTTAAAATTTGTAAATCAGGCCATCTATTAGGTGATCTTATTAAAAGCATAGCCACATATTGGCTCTAGTGACCCTGGGCTGGGGTGTGAGGCTTCCCACCTCAGAGGCAGGGTTCTCCCTTGGGAGATGCAGTTGGATCTCTTAAAGGTGAAAATCAGCTCTGTCTTTTAATAAAAAGAGGCATATATTATAAAATTAAGGATCTAAGTAGAGGATACAGATAGCAGAGCAGAGACACAGAGACTTTAAGAACAGATTATGATCGGATGTGGTCTGAAAAGTTACCACCTATCTAAAAATATCTCCTTCCTTTTCCGCAAGAAGACTTCAAGCCTGGAAGCATTCTTGGTTAACTACTGCCAACCGGGAAGAGGCGACATAATTTAAATCTTATCAGCTTTAACTACACACATCTTGAAGTGAAAGCCCTGGGAGAAGGGGCATCTGGGCAGGTATAGGCAGAGACATGGAAAGAGCTGGTTGTAGAAAAGGAGGGAATGTTCTGGAAGGGGTGCTGTCAGGAGCACCAAAAGCAGACTTTGCCTCAGGCTGGCTGTGGCCAAGAGATTATAGGTTAAATATGTGATCCCAGACTTATCTCACAGACCTTGTTTTCTAAAGACCGGTCTGAAAGTGGGCATCAAAGAGGGTAACGTGTTAACATACTTGACCTTTAAGGTCAGCTTTCAAAGGGAGCCAATCAAGGCATGTCAACCGAGAGGGGTGCTGACTCAGAGAGAAGACTTGAATCCATAAGGTCGAGAATTCAGCTCACCCTAATATCCCTTTTTCTTTTGTCAGAATGCCTTTGTGAGCACGGCAGTTTGGAGGTGACTGTGTCAGATATCAGTGCTGCTTCCCACACCTGGACACTGACGCTCGTTAACATTTATGCCCTCTAGCGAAAGGGTCCCTTGCTCTGTCTCACACCACTATTTCACTTTAAAAAATTAAATCAAATTTTAAAAGTTTCTTTCCCCCCTTGGCCATGAATCATTAAAACAAACAGATGAATAACATTCTGTCAGAGTTTCCAGAGCAGCACATAATAGTCACTTGTGTCCAACTTAGAAAGGGGAAGGTATTGGCTTTGCTTCGTAGCAATGTTTGGAAACACAAGGGCTGCATTTCACTTGGAAAAGGAGCAGAAGTACCCAGGCTTGTCTCTCACCAATGTAATTTGAGGGAAAATTATGTGTGTAATATATTTTATTCCTATTTAAACACACATTTGAGATGATAAGGCTACATTAGTATAGTATTTGTAACAACATGAACAATTGCTAATAAGAGGAATGAGTGATTTTTTCACTGTCTTCAATTTACTGAGGTTTTCGTGGTAGGGTGGCCTCACACCTCCTAAGAATGCCTTGGATGTTTTTACTTTTCCTCTGTAAAGGGTCTGCTTTGCCCCTAAGGTTAGGCTAGGCCTGGAAATGCATAGGTGAGACTTGGGGTCCCCAAGTTCAGGGCTCCCAAGTTCTCATTAGGAAACCCCTTGGACGTGCTTTGGCCGTTCTCCAAATATAAGGCATTCAAACTACACCCTAAATTTGCCCACTGAGAATAATGGGACTTTAGAATAATATGAAATTCACACATACCAATCTGGGCAGATTTTCTACCACAAATGTTACTAGGATTGCTTTGATTTTTTTTTTTCTTTTTCCTCTTATGCCTTTGGCCATGGATTGAAAAAAGAGGAGGTTTGTGGAAAGAGTGGTAAATGGAATTTAAGGACTTCTTAGGAGGGTTTTAATTTCATCTCACTACTCAGAAGTGGGGTGAAACCCAATCCCCGATTCTTGCTTTTCTATTTCATCTCAGCTTTGTTTCCTATTCCTTCTGCTGACGGCGGTTAAGCAAGACCACGAGCCTCCGTAAGAAGCATGGTGAGTTTAATGCCTCCCCCATCCCCCCAAAGGCAATACAAAGACGCCCGTGCCAAACACAGAACCTTACACATTTTAAAAGTTGTAGAAGCAGCAGCTCATATTAAAATAAAGATTACTTCGTGATGTACCGATTCATCATGTATCTCCTCTGCTCAAACCCTTCCGGTGGCCTCGCTGCCCAGGCTGAGTCCGAGTTTTCAGTGTCCTCACGTGGACTCCTCCCCCACCCACCTCTCTGAGCACACGCCCTGGCCCTATTGCCCCTGCTCTTACTTGGTTGATTACTACCTACCGCACTTACTATCAGGCATATTCCGTATTGCCATATGTTATTATTTATACACAAACTTCGTGGGGACAGGAACTTCAGTCTGGTCACTGCTGTGTCCCCAGTGCCCAGAACAGTGCCTATTACATATCAAGTTGTTGAAGCCTAATCAATAAATGTTTAATAAGTGAATTAAACCTGTCCCATTTTTTATTTTTTAACCGCTGTGCAGTGGCAGCAAAGAGGGAGCCTGAGGTCCTGTAGCAATGGGAAATGTGCAGTCAACCTCTCTGCTTCCCTGCCCGGCCACCACCTCCCAGGCACTTAGTTCTGCTAAATGGAAGAAATGAAGAGCAGAGGAAAGGGGCAGCTTTTAAGAGTAACAACATTTTATCTTGAAAGCCAAATTCACTTCCAAAGCACTTCTTGAATTTGACCACTTTCTCCCCTCCTGGCTCGGGTCCCCACCGCCCCCACCTGACTCACCACAGTGCTGCCAGACTGGGAAGCCGGCTCCAACCTTCCGCTCTCCAGTCCACCCTCCGAAGGCTGCACAAGGCCATCTATAGGGGCAATCCGTGTCACCCCTCAGGCTGATGCTGTCCACAAACCAGGCTGCCATTTGCAGGTACCCAATAAATACTTGTTACTCGAATGTACATACAAGATTGGAAGGCCACAAGGTTCTTAGCCAATTTAATTTTCAAGTTAAAATGGTTTCCTCTTTTTCTCTTCTTCATTTCTTCCACCTACCTTCACAAGTTACCAAAATTTTATTCTATGCTCAACACTATTCTAGATCTTAAGGTAGATACTGAAAAAGCAACCTTTGACTTTTAGCTATGGATATAGCATTAGTGATCATATCTAGATGTTTATGAAAATACTATATTGCCCCAAACCAGAAGCAATGGGGAGAGAGAGAGAGAGAGAGAGAGATGGAAGCTTACTATACACTTATCTTATGCCAGGAATCCCTCATTCTATGTAAAATTATCTACATTTTATAGTTGAGGAAACTGGGGTCCAGAGATTGTCTCTTACCCAAGACCTTATGTCTCACTCCACATTTCTTGCTGTTTCTACTGTAAGAAATACTATAAAGCTAACAGCTATATATTTGAAAATGTGTACACATATGCTTTAGTGGCAAAAAGAGGCAACACAAAACAGTATTTGCACAAATGACACGCCATGTAAAATGGTTATATGTACATAGACAAGGAAGGAGTTTAGATGGAAATAGTGTGATTTCATTAGATTACTAGTCCTCACAATTGTCCAAGTGCTTAACAATGGTACAGTAGTTAAGATTAGCATGCTGAGAAAACAAGCTTGAGAAGAGGTGCTGGATTTCTTAGTATGCTGTCAATCAACAGAAGAGAGAGAATTTCGTAAGCAGTAGCTGGAGAAGGTTTTTTTGGAGGAGGAGAAGAGGTTGGCAAAGATGGGGAGATATCTAAAGCCAGAGAGAAAGACAATGAGCAGAAAGGATTCCTCCTGGGCGGTCTGGCTTGATTCAGGGTCCCTCCATCCAGCCAGGGCTGTTCTCACTTCTTAGATCTTGACAGGGAAAAATGCTGGCCAAGTACGCTCCGAGTTTCTCTAGGGCATTACCTAACTGAAGCAGGATGCTGGGACTGAACTTGGCATTGCTGACTGGAAAAGTCACTGGGCTGGAAATCGGAAGATCAGGGTCTTGGTCCCATTTTGACTGCCAACAAAGTTATTTCCATACAACCTTGGGTAGGTCACCTACCCTCTTTGTCCTCAGTTATTCCATTTGTATAATATGGAAGTCAAACTATATGATCTGTTCTTTCCAATTTGAATGTTCTTTCCCATTCTAACCTTTTGTGGTTACTCTAGTTTAAGCTCTCACTGTGTCCCACCAAGGTGGCTGCAGGAGCCTCCTCACTGGTCTGCCTCCATTCTTGGCCCTGTAAATTGATCTTTCACGCTGCCGTGAAATGAGCTACCTGATAGGTAGATCTGATCATTTCTTTCTCACAGCTGTTCAGTGAACCTCCGCTGCATAAAGTCCACTGGTGACAGTCGTAGCACAGTAACAGCGATCACTTGGCCCCTGAACAGCCTCACCATCCATGGCTTCCGCCCAATCTCCTGTGCTGCCTCCCTTGGTCCTCAGGCCCTGTATCAAAGAGCAGCTTGTAGTTTCTGAAAATATCACACTGTCACAGACATTTGTGCCTTGGCCATTTCCCTTCCAGGAAATCCATGCTCTTGTCTTCACCTGGCTCCCTCTCCTAGTTCAGTCTCATCTCCTTCAAGATGTTTTCTTGGAGCCCTCAGATCAGTCCATGAGAAGATATGCATGCTGTAGCATCCTGCACTTCCTTCCTTCCATGATGGTTATTTGTTAAGAGGTCTGTTCCTCTACCAGGTAGAATGTTCCTGACATACAGCATCTGTTCTTATTTATCTTTGTATCTTAATTTATCCCCAGTTTCACTCCCAGCGGAGCCTAGTACATATAACTTGGTTCTTAGAAGGCATCACATAAATGCTGATGAAACTGCACTCTGTGCTCTTGACCGCACAGCCCTCCTCTAGACTCCAGCACCACCAGCCTTCAGCAAGCCCCCGTTTGAATACAATCCCAAAGGTGGAACAAGGCAGGTTCCATTCCTATTTCTTAAGTGCACTTAGCTAGCTCCCCATGAGCTCTGCAACCTCAAAATCTGTTAGTTTCAGAGTTGGCAGGTCAAAGGCAGGCTCATGGCTCCCCACCCTCTCCCACCAATGTCTCTAACCAGGAATGAAAAGGCTTCACAACCCCTGGGGGACAGGCTGCTTTTATACAGGACGCGCAGTACAGAATCGTATCTGACTCCATGAGGGCATTATTTTAAGCATTACTAAACACCCCTAACCTATCAACTCCTGACTTTGTAGTCATTTCCAGTTGGAATGTTTTTAGGCTGAAAAAAGACAGGTTTGTGAAAAGACATAAACATCTTTGGTGAGAGGTGACATATGTTTTCTCCTAGTGAAAGCAAGGCACTCCTGTAGATTCTGCAGTTTTTGGACACTGCATAAAATACATCTCTTAGGCAATTAATCTCCTGGCAGGCTTTGAGTGAAGCAATTACCCCATGTTTTTCTTTGTCATTGTTCGAAAGTTTAACAGTGCATCTATCTACTTTATTCGTGTCTGGGAAGCCAAAGACCGCCTTGAAACCTCTGCAGCAAACATATGTAAAAACGCTTAGTGTTCACACATTTGATTTAAATATTGACAAATTTTTTCATTAGAACATTAAACCCTTAGCTTTATTCATCTCAAATGCTTTCCAGGAGAGTGACTTCCCCCATTAGAATGACTCCCAGTAACTCAATACAAACTTTGCAAGCAAGAGACCATGGAACATGGTAGTCTATTGTGCTCACATTCTGTGGTGAGGCAGCTGTAACTGGTTACGAACCAGTGCTGGAAATAGTATTTGGAGCTTTCTTGGCAGATTTCTTACATCGTTATTCAATATGAACTGCAAATCATATGCTCGTAGTTATGAAAATGTCAGGAAACTCCTAGTGTTCATGCTTTGTTTGACAAAGCTATTTGCGAGTAGTGTTGGAAGGCAGAGGCGTCCCACACTTGGGATGCAGAAGAAAAGAACACCCTCCCGCCCCCAGCAGTTTTTGAGAAGTTGGTAATTCGGTCCTATGTGACAAGAGCCCGACTCTGAACTGATGGACGCACACTTCACACAGTCTTGATTAGTCCAGGATGTGTGTCAGGGCTACTAGAGGTCTGGAAGGAAATGCAAGAAACTTGTTCACTTCTTGCTCAGTTTGAATCAACTGAGTTTCAGATCAGGGCCAGCAAACGGTTTGACTCTTACTCCCAATGGCAGCTGAGCAATGTGCCTCAGGGACAGGAGCAGGAGGAAGGCAGAGCCCAGAGGGAAAGGAGAGAGCACACGGTGAAGAAAAGACAAGTGGGTTGGTGGAGAGAAGGAGGGAAGAAGAAAAGGAAGGAGGGGAAAAAAGAAAGGCAGAGTTTGAGATTAATATAATATCTAATAAGAATAATTGTTTGCATGATGTTTCCACATAGATATTTATAATTTAAATTTAGTTTCCCACCATATTCTTGTAATATATGTAAGAGCATTCTCATTCCATCCTTTAAACACAATGATTGTTGTGGGATTTTGAAAAATAGAGAGAAGCATCAAGAGAATTAAAATCATCTACATCCAGAACCCACAGATAATCAGATTAACATGAAACATATTTTTAATGCATATACAAATACACAAACAAATTATTTTTACAAATTGGAATTATACTAGACACAATTTTTTCTTTTGAATGTACTATGTATTTACTACGTTATTAAATATTCTTCTAAAACATGATTTTTAGCAGCTGCAATTAAACATTTAGGTTGTATCCAACTTGTCATTATTTATAAAATTGTTGAGATGAACATCCTTGTAGATAGATCTTTACATATGTCTATGATTATTTTTCCAGGCTAAAAACAATAAGTGGAATTATTTTCTAGGTCAAAGGTATGCACATTTTAAAGTTTTTTTTTTTTTTACATATATTTCCCAATAGTCTTCCAAGAAAATCGTTATAATTTGTATTTCTGCCATTGATGTAGGAGAATATCTATTTCCCTGCACTCGCTCCTAACAAGTACCTGCTAAGGTATTATCACTTTTTTAAGATCATATCTTAGTCTTTATCCTTAGTAAAGTTAAGCGCCTTTTTCATATGTTCACATATCTATAAAACATTTGTATTAGGTATTATGTAAACTGTACGTTTTGCACAGTGTTTCTGTCCATTCTACTGTTAGTATTACTATTCTTATTTAGATGAAGAGACTGAGATTTTAAGAGATTAACCAACTTGCCCGAGATCACGCAACTAGTTAAACAGCAAAAGTGGGATTCAAATTTGGGTTTTCTAAGTTGCCTTCATGTCATGCCAGGCACAGTGTTCTTTTCTAAATTCCAAAAATAAAAGTGTCCATAAATCCAACATGTCAAAAACAAATCCACTGAATACCAAAATAGATAAAATCGAGAGAATTCACAATGGTACAACAAGGCATGGTGTCCCTCTGTAAGGAGCATCGAACATCTTTTTGGCCTTTGATTATATTCACCAAACTGTGCTTAGAGTATTTGCAGAGACA
>CAUYRT010102633.1:0-20209 GCA_963574885.1 Lepilemur ruficaudatus | reverse complement strand
GCAGAAGTAGGCAGTTAGCACGTAGGCAAGCTTTTACAAGTATGTTTGCACGTAGGCAAGCCTTTACAAGTATGTTTGCACGTAGGCAAGCCTTTACAAGAATGTGAAAATCTGTTTGTGACCATTTTTGGTCTCTTACACTTCTAGTAGAATTTTCGTTTCAGGTCCAGAATTTCTTTTTGGTCTCTTTTTATGTGTTTTTTCCTTATTGGTGATTCCATTTTGTTTAGGCATCATTTTCTTGACCTTGTTCATGTTGTCTTTTAGCTCTGTGAGCATATTTAAGACAGTTTTAAAAATATTTGTCTAGTAAGTCTGCCATTTCTGTTGATTTACTTTTTTCCTTGAATAGGCCATGCTTTTTTTCTTTTTTTGTATGCCTTGCGTTTCTTTTGTTGTTGTTGCTGTCAGATGTCCAGTTAAGTCCTCTTCTATTTTTCTTCCTAGGTCACTGCTTGGAAATTTATTGGCATGTGTAATAAGGAGACTTTGCTGGTCTTGGGGTTACCATGCTACCAAGTGAGATCAGCCCCTGCATCATGCAGGAAAGGACAGTTGAATTTTATAACACAGTGTTATAACTCTAGAGATCAGATTCTGACTATTTCCCAGAGTTTGTTATGTTTTTGTTTGTTTGTTTATTTGTTCTAGGGCTGCAGTCCCCAATCCCCAGGCTGCTGACTGGTACCAGTCTATGGTCTGTTAGGAACTGGGCCACACAGCAGGAGGTGAGGGAGGCTTCATCTGTATTTACAGCCGCTCCCCATCACTCCCATCACCGCCTGAGCTCCGCCTCCTGTCAGAGCAGCAGCGGCATTAGATTCTGCGTTATGGTGGGTTGTATAATTATTTCATTGTATATTATGATGTAATAATAATAGAAATAAAGTGCATAATAAATATAATACACTCAAGTCATCCCCAAACCATTCCCCTACCCCTCCAGCCTATGGAAAAATTGTCTTTCATGAAACTGGTTCTCGGTGCCAAAAAGATTGGGGACCGCTGTTGTAGGGTGTCTCTGTGATGGGGATCAGTCTTAGGAATAAACGTAATGTCTTTTCTCATCCTGGGCCTTTTCCTCAGCATTTGCGGTGACTTTCTAAATCCCCTCTTTATATGTGGCTGCTTTTGAATATCCTACTCCTTAAGTGTTTGGCTCCATAAAAGGGAAAAAGAGAATAGTGAAGGGGGGAAAATCTCTGGTTCTTTAAATTCCTTGGAAGTCACTTGAGCCAGAGAGGGAGGAGGTTGCAACAACAGTAGTGTGGATGGCAGCAATGGCTACCTGCCTCTGTCTGAATTTGTGTGATCAGAGCGGCAATCAGAGCACCAGAGCCCTGATATTTTGAGGGCAGGATCCTTATTGTTCACCTTGGTTCCTGAAAGGTGAGTGCAAACTGTTCTGGAATGTACGTACTGTTGCCTACAGTGGGGCTGGGGAGGTCAGGGATGAGTAGCTGCTGCCATGCTAAGACCTGAAATTAACCACAATTTGCTATCCAAGCTTCTTCTGGACATTGCAAGCCTTCCAATAGACCCCAGAGTTCCAAAGTAGCTATATCAGCTATACTGTGACAGTGCCATTATTCTCTAGATGGAGAGATGGATTCCTGGTGCTTTACTCTACCATCTTTCTTCCAGCTTAGGTACAGGTTTTGATGTCAACATAAATTTCATTTTTTTCTGTGATAAATGCCGAAGAGTGCAATTTCTGTGTTGTATGGTAACTATATGTTTAGTTCTTTAGGAAACTGCAAAATTGTTTTCCAGAGAGGTTGTATCATTTTACATTTCCACCAGCAATGTGTGAGAAATTGTTTCTCCATGTCCTCATCAGCATTTGGTTTTGTCATTATCTTTTATCTTAATCATTCTGATAATTTACATTTCCTTATGGCTAATGAAGTTAAACAGATTTTCAAATGCTTATTTGCCATCTATACACACTTTTCAGTAAAATGTTTGTTCATGTTTTTTGCTCATTTCATAACTGGATTGTTTCTCTTTTTACTGTTGAGCTTTGAGAGTTTTTAAAAAATATATTCTAGGTACCACTGCATACCTATTAGAATGGCCAACATACACAACACTGAAAATACCAAATGCTGGATAGTACATGGAAAAAAAAGGAACTCTCTTTCATTGCTGGTGGGAATGCAAAATGGTACAGCCACTTTGGAGAACAAAGCTAAACATACTTCTACCATATGACCCAGCAATCATGCTCATTGTTATCTACCCAAAGGAATTGAAAACTTAAGTCTACGCAAAAACTTGCAAATGGATGTTTATAGCAGCTTTATTTATAATTGCCAAAACTTGGAAGCAACCAAGATGCCCTTCAGTAGGTGAATGGATAAGCTGTGGAACATCCAGAAAATGGAATATTATTATTTAGGGCTAAAAAGAAATGAGCTGTGAAGACATGAAAAGACATGGAAAACCTTAAATGCACATTATTAAGCAAAAGAAGTCCATCTGAAAAGGCTGCATACTGTCTGATTTCAACCACATGACATTCTGGAAAAGACAAAACTATGGAGACGATAAAAAGATCAGCGGTTGCCACAAGTTTTTTTGGAAGGGCCCAGGAGGGATGAGTAGGTAGAACACAAGATTTTTTGGGCAGTTGAACTATTAAATACTATGTATACTATAATACATGTGAATACATGTCAATATACAATCATCCCTGGTATCCTCGGGGGATTGGTTCCAGGGCCTCTTCAAGGAACCAAAATAGGTGGATGCTCAAGTCCATTATACACAATGGTGTAGTATTTGCATATAACTATACAATCCTTCTGTGCACTTTAAATCATCTCTAAATTACTTATAATACCTAATATAATGTAAAGGCTATGTAAATGGTTGTTGTACTGTAATTTTTAAAAAGTCATATTATTTCTTATTATTGTATTTCTTTTTACAAAATATTTTTGATCGGTGGTTGGTTGAATCTGTGGATGGGGAACCCATGGATATGAAGGGCTGACTAGACATTTGTCCAAACCCATAGAATGTATAACTCCAAGAGTGAGCCCTAATGTAAACTTGAACTTTGGGGGATTATGATGTATACATGTGGGTCCATCAATTGTAACAAAAGTGCCACCACTCTAGTGAGGGATGTTGGTAATGGGGGAGATTATGCGTGTGTGGAGGAAGGGGTATGTGGGGAATCTTTGTACTTTCCTTTCAATTTGTTGTGAACCTAAAACTGTTAAAAAAATGTTTAATACAAATTTGTAGATACAAGTCCTTCATCTGATATGTGGTTTTCAAATATTTTCTCCCATTTGGAAACTTTTCTTTTTATTCTCTTAACAGATCTTTTACACAGACCTTTTAAAAAATTTTTTTTAATTTTGACGAAGTCCAATAATCAATTTTCCTTTTTTGAATTGTGTTTGTGGTGTTAAGTCTAAGAACTCTTTGTCTAAATTTCCTTCCAATTTTTCCAAAGGTTTGTAGCTTTACATTTTATATTTAAGGTGGGTGATCCATTTTGAGTTAATTTTTGTATAAAGTGTGAGACTTAGGTCAAGGTTCATTTTCTTGTTGTTGCCTGTGGATATACAATTGCTTCAGCATCATTTATGAAAAATGCCATCTTTCCTCCATTGAATTGCTTTGGTACCTTTGTCAAAAATCAACTGAAGCTGGGCACAGTGGCTAACTCTTGTAATACTAGCACTTTGGGAGGCCGACATGGGAGGATTGCTTGAGCTCAGGAGTTGAAGACCAGCCAGAGCAAGAGCAAGACCCCATCTCTGCAAAAAATAGAATTAGCTGGGTGTGGTGGCCCCTGCCTGTAGTCCCAGCTACTTGGGAGGCTGAGGCAGGAGGATGGCTTGAGCCCAGGATTTTTTTTTTTTTTTTTTTTTTTGAGACAGAGTCTCACTCTGTTGCCCGGGCCAGAGTGCCGTGGTGTCAGCCTAACTCACAGCAACCTCAAACTCCTGGGCTGAAGTGATCCTTCTGTCTCAGCCTCCCAAGTAGCTGGGACTACAGGCATGCGCCACCATGCCCGACTAATTTTTTCTATATATATTTAGTTGGCCAATTAATTTCTTTCTATTAGTAGAGACGGGGTCTCGCTCTTGCTCAGGTTGGTCTTGAACTCCTGACCTTGAGCAATCCACCCGCCTCAGCCTCCCAGAGTGCTAGGATTACAGGCGTGAGCCACTGTGCCCGGCCTAAGCCCAGGAGTTTGAGGTTGCTGTGAACTAGGCTGATGCCACTGCACTCTACCCAGGGCAACAGAGTGAGACTCTGTCTCAGAAAATAAAAATTATATTATGGAGAAAGATGTTTCTAAAATTATAAAAATGATTCTTATCTATAAAATGCTGATATGTGACAGATAATTCAAGATTTCTTGCTTCCTAGGTTTTCACTATAATTTAAGGTTACTAAGAGGTAAAAATTCTAACTTATATATATATAATTCTATATGTGAGATGTGTGTAAGATATGTTTTGATGAGAAAAGTATAAAAATGTGTTCTTTATTTAGAAAAGAATAATTTTGCCTAATTCAGAAGTTATTTAAAGGTTGTTTCAAAATATGAAACAAGATAAAAAGGAACCAGTAAGTAGGAGAGAGAGATGTAAAAAAAGTTATGAATATGAAGATGTATTTTTGGTAAGGAAGGTTAAAAAGAAAAGATAATAATTTTATACAAGAAAGAATCTTCTATGATATATTTTTGTCCTAAGATGAAACGACTGGTTATTTAAGAAAGAGGAAACACGGAAACACAGGGCAAAGCAGAAAGCCCAAGCACGTAATCACTGGTCTGAGTAGGTTGTGATAAGGTTTGTGAAAAGATAATTTATAAAGGGAATTTTGTGTGTAATTAAGTTGGCTATAATTGGAAGGGGATTATTTATATTTTTCTAAAGATTGAGAATTGATTTGAGATTTGATATTAAAAATAGACTAATACCAAACTAAAAAATATGGTTCCCTACATTAGAACAAGAAGGTTTCTTAAGGTATGGATTTGCTCTTAGTAAAATTGCAAGAAGTTTTCATTTTTCATTCTGAATTCTATTTCTTTAACAGCCATCTTCTGATAATTTTTCTATTTTTTAGTAGAGACGGGGTCTTGCTCTTGCTCAGGCTGGTCTCGAACTGCTGAGCTCAAGTGATGCTCCTGCCTTGGCCTCCCAGAGTGCTAGGATTACAGGCATGAGCCACCATGCCCATCCCCAACAATATAATTTTTTATATACATTAATATACCATAATGTATTTACTCTTTCTATCAAATTTAAGAAGCCAAGAGCAAACTTACATTTATGTTCAGCAATTTGTTTCAGTGTTTTTAAATCCTATTTGGAAATGACCCAGGCATTTAATGAGTGTCTACTATTTAATTTAACATAACTTTAAGATTCCAAATTACATAAAAGTTTATTTATAAGTGTTTATCTAATTTACAATTACCTAATTTATTTATTTTTAATAGTTTACCTGGATTACTTATGAGAAATGAGATATTAGACAAAGCTAGTCATCATTTTGAGTTATTTTCTTGTTAACCATTTTTATAGTCTGTGAATAACAAGTGTTCAATCAACTAAGTAGGAACCTTAAAGTTAAATATATGGGTATTATGCTGTAACTCAGGTGATGCAGCTGTTTTCATTAAACCAACAATATTAAATTCATGTTAGTTATCAAAAAAAATTACACAAAGAAAGATCATTTTGTTTTAGGCTGAGTTTATAGTTTTATAGCCCTTGACACCTTAAAACACCTAGTAGACATAAATATAAAACTGTCTGACTAGTAAACCCAGGCAAAAATGTATGCTGACAATTTAAAATACATTTTTATTTAATTTTACCAATAATTAAAAAATTTGCCTATTTATTTAAGGTTTACTTAAATCACATGAACTAAAAAGCATTTGGGTTAATTACTATGTATTTTATATGAGCCCCTATATATCTAAGCCAATCTAATAAAAATTTAAAAGGTATTTATAGCTATACCAGACTTTACCATGTAGACACAATGTATTAATATAACATAAGATATGTGTATATATGTAAACACATCTAAAGATATATACACACAGAAATAAATATCTCATAGCTTTCATTTAGAATTTTAGTCATGAGATAGTAATACAAGGTTACTGGTTTATAAAAGACAGTTTGATCCAAATTATATTTCTGACAAAATTGGAACCTGTTCACATGGGTAGACTTTATTTACCCCAATGGGCAATCTAATGAAGGCTATGGGCCAAGATTTTGGGTAAAGCTGTTTTCATGACAGTTTGGTTTTTAAAAACCTCTTTCACCATCTCCCCCACCCCCATCCTTTTTTAACATTTCAAATGAGTTTAGGGTTAAATTTTCAGTGTTTATCTTTTAGCTAGGATGGGATGAATCCTATAAGAAAAGTAAAATCTCTAAGTAGCCTTGAACTAGTAACAAATCTGTCTTTTGTTTGCTGGTCTGGTTTACCAGCTTGATTAGCAAATGCAGGCAGGAAAAACCTTTAGCAGTTTTTTTGTTTTCTTCTGGCTTTTTCTTTTTGGCCTCTGTATGGCAAAAAAAGTAAAATTTTATACGGATAGAGATACCATATATTATTACTCTGAACTCAAGATTTTGACCTGTTTGATCTGAGAGTCTAACTTTTATAAACATCTGGTTATTTTTCTTTTAGATTATCAATTTTTAAATTAAGTATTCCATCACCATACACAATTGTTAGGCAAACCTAAATTTATACTTCTAAAAGGTGTCTAGGTTCTTGGTTGCCATGGAACTGTTGTAATTTTTAAAGCCATTAATTTGAAGAGTCCTTTTAAGACATTTTATCTTGGCTGGGATGCCATAAAAAGTGAGTTTTATCTCATCAACAGTAGGAAAGTCAGCAGCTTTAAAGTAGGCAGAAAGAAAAAATAGAGAACTTAGAAGACTCTACATGTTTACTTTGTAGTTGCAGGTTTTTCAAATAATGACAATTTGAGCTCTGACTTTTCCTTGACCTAATTTTGCCCTTTTATTTAAAAGTGTGCACAAGAACAGGCCATAATATGTAGCCAGCTGGAGTCCCAGAAAACCTGGCATGTCTTAATGTTTGTGAATCCCCATTCCACTTCTTACTAATCTCTTGAGAGCAAAGAAAAGCCTTTAAGTCCTGTTAGGGAATGTCAGGAGTTTAGATTTGTGTTTTAGATGGTGGCAACCACCCTAGTGACTTTTAATAGCCATCCTGCACCCACCATCTAGGACATTTATTTTTGGTTTTGGAAGAATTTTAGAAACAAGCAAGGGAAACGAGTCAAACCAAATCAAAAGAAACCACGATAAGAATGTTCACAAAAATTTTAACGTAGGCTTGTACATCGAAGCTATGTACATTAAAGCTATGCATGCAAACCAGAAAAGACATGCCTCCCAGACAGAATGTAAATTCCCTAGAAACCAAGAGTACTCAATCCGGAAAGACACATGTCTTTATACCAGAAGGAACTTACACCAGAAAAAACAAAAAGCCTTTTATCATCCGAGGAGGAATGTATGGTTCTTTGTTAAGGCGGCCTTATCCAAACCAGATCCCAAATCATATAAACAAGCCCCTACCAAATGGCGGGGAGGCTCAACCTGAGAGAAGACTCGCCAGGGGAGGAAAGGTGACCTGGTGGCGGAGAGCTCAAAAGGCTCAAGTGAGTACTATACACCGGTTCTAAGAATCGCCCATTCCTTCTGATAGTGATCTTTTCAGGCCGTGTTTTTACCACCATAAATGTCAGCCTAAATAACAAACATTTGGAGAGGAGGCAGTGTGAATTATTTAACTCAGAAAATGGATAATGTATACATACTAGAGAACTTTATTGGGAAATGTATCATGTTGAGATATGTAATCATGAATATAAAGTGAGACCATGCCTCGTGGTGGCTTGTTTTCTTCCAGCTCTGCTGTTCCGCAGGCTCCGAACAGGGAGATGGTTGGTTTCGTCTCATACATATTTGCAGAGAGAGAGAGCAGGCCAAGGGAGTGAAGTTGTACAGGGGAGAGATTATAATAATTAGCCACAGAGTCTGAATTGGGTAAAGAAAGAGGCAAGGGCATGTTCGAGGTGATGGTTGTAAAAAATAATCATTAGGACAAATACTTTGGAAGATCTTATCACATCTGAAAAAATATTCTATTGGGGTTATTGAAAAGGTGAACTGGAAGGAAAGCATAACCAAAGGATGCGGCACTAGCAAAAGCAATTTGAGCAATAGTACAATTATTGGTGATGGTGAAGTCTAGAGCCTCACTGTCCAGCGGTGATTTAAATTTAAATAAAATTAAAACTTCAATTCCTCAGATGCACTAGGCACATTTCAGGTGCTCCATAGCAACACACGGCTAGTGGCTACCATATGGGACAGCACAGACAGAAAACATTTCCATCATCACACAAGGTTCTATGGAGCAGCACTGCTTTAGTATGACCATGGGAGGGGAGCAGAAAAGATTTGTTTGAGGTAAGAATTAAGGAGATTGGTAAGGTCTCCTTGGCTGATGATAAAATCACCAAGAATTGAGATAAGAGTCAAGGTGGGGGTAATATCCGAGGGTGCCCCGTCTGTCACCCAGCCCTTGGGGAGAGGAGTTCTGGTGAGAGAATTGCAGAGAGAGGGTTGGGGTGTTGGGAACTTTTGCTTTCTACCAGTCCCCAGGGTCACCACCTACCCATTGGCATGCCAGCCCCAGCCCTACCCACCACTGAGGCCAGACTCCTGTCCTTCACCAGGGGCTGCACTGCTCCCAGGAGGATCAGCCAGATGCTGGCATTCTCTGTAGGTGCTTGCCCAAGAGGAAATGAGGCAGCCCGGCCCCCAGCTGACCCCGACCCCAGGCTAGCAGAGTAGAGCCTCATGGTCCATCCTTACATGCAGAGGTGCCCTGAGAATTCAGTAGGATGCAGCCCACTTGCATCCCAGATCCCCGGGTGAAAAGAAAGGAATGGGGCTGGGATGGGAACTGGGACTTCTGGCTTTGTCATATATCGGGGTCCACTGGGGCTCCAGTTTCTGTTTTGACAACTGAGTGAGTGGCATGTGGCCACTGTTGGTCCAAAACAGGGTCCATGGACAGAGGGGCAAACCTTAGTGAAATTTTTTCCTGGGGAGAAGAGGAGGCAACAAGACCCAAGTCTCAAGATCCCCATTAGTTGAGGAATACCATGAGACACACCAGAGCAGGTTAGACCTTTATTGGGGATCAAAAAACACAGTGCTCCTTCTTGCCTGCCTTTAGCAGTTGATTATCTCAATGTGGAACTGCAGGTGAGTGGCTGTGGCCACACAGTGGCCCCGGAGGAGAGTGCAGGTCTGGCAGTTGTGGCACTGCCAGTGGCACCGGATGACGTAGAGGGCATTGAGCACCTGGCAGTATCGCCAGTGGATGCGCCACATACGGACCAAAGACTGGAGCTTGATCACTGCCCTCTCTCTGGTTACGTAGCTGATCAGAGCTGCCCGCCGGTTCTTCTCCAGCAGCCTCGACACTGTCATCCTCCACCAGCACTGGATTATCCAGGCCCTGAGAGCCATGTGCAGCAGCGTCCTGCGCACCAGGGTGCCACGCCACCAGGCCTGGATGATTATGGCTGCTTTTTTTCTCTTTTGTTGTTTTTTCTAGGCAGAGACAAGAGGAACTTCCTGCTACTAACTTCTAGGATTTTCCTGGAAGGAGCCTGGATTCTGTCTCTTAAAAGTCAGCCTTTTCTTAGAGAGCTCAGGAGAGTTAGCAGGACACTAACTCAGGGCCAGGAGACCTGTTGGTGACCCTCCTTTGCTACTATGAACACACCAACTCACTCTGAGTCACAGTGTCCTTCTATTGAGTACCTCCCCAGTGCACGGATCAGAGAAAAACCATTAGTATCTAGAATGGTGCATTAGGGACTGAGGGAGCTTGTTAGTCACACTTCACCTCTTCGGTGCTCATTGGTTTGGAAGGTTTGGCCTCATAGCCTTTTGCCTGGTTACTCTCTGCTAACTCCAGTCCCAAACCACCACTGGCTCTTTCCTCTCTGCTACGACCGTGTATTTTGATACTATGGTGGGGTTCCATATCCTGACCACAGATTCTGCTTTCAGCCTTCCCATATTTTGAACATTCTACTCTCTAATTGAGTTCTTACATTCTCGCTTCTCGGCCCTATGCACTTCTTGATGGCTTTCATTCTTTCCCATCACCCTCTAGGTCTCAGTCAGACCCAGAACTAGACAGCCCAGGCGGAAGGGGATGGAGGAAAACTGAGCCAATATTGAGTTGATTCTTGATTAGCCTCTGGATCTGTAAGAGGCAAAATCCCACACCCTCCTAACATATACATAAAAGTTCTGAATCTCTCTTAACTACGTAGAATGCTACCCACCTCGTTTTTCTCCTTCTTCTTCTGCAACAGCTTCCATTCAATGGTTTCTTCAACATCTTCGATTATAATTAAAATTAAATGGCCCTCGGACTATTAGAATTAAATGGGAAATGTATACATGAGTTAAGACTGCTGCCGCTGTCTGTGGCTCGGTACAAAGGCACTCACTGCTTTAATGTCCCCTCTTTTCCCAAGACCTGAGAAGTCCAGGGAGACACCCGGCCACCCCTAGCCATGTCTCTTACACAAAATCGAATCCCCATGGCTTGGCTCTAGATGGTTCATTGGCTCTGATTTCTTTGCTTCCTAAGGTATGGCATGAATAATATGAGTGAGGGGAGAGCTATGAATTCACAATTGCACTATGACCTAGGGATTAGGACATCTGCTACAGAGTTGGGTCTTTGTCAGA
This sequence comes from Lepilemur ruficaudatus, assembly GCA_963574885.1. Lineage (NCBI taxonomy): Eukaryota > Metazoa > Chordata > Mammalia > Primates > Lepilemuridae > Lepilemur > Lepilemur ruficaudatus. The sequence goes on along the minus strand of CAUYRT010102633.1, from coordinate 9,383 downwards.
AATAGGCTCCATGGGAACTCGTACCACCTGCCTCCTTCTCTCCTGTCAGAGATGTGCCAGAGCTCAAGGGTAGGGCACTGGAGTGGCATTCCATACTGGAGTGCTCATCCTCTGAAGGCCATCCACAGCCCCTTCTCGCTGCCAGTTGCATAGCAGAAGGGGAGGGATGGCAGTGGCTCCCCGCACAGCTCTCCGTGTCTTCTTGGACTTAGCACTCCCTGTTTTCCCTCCACTCAGGCTCCAGTGCCTCATATCGCCTTAGGAAACTAGAAAAAGATCCATCAGACAAATCTAGAAAGCAGTAAAATAAAGATAAAAACTGAAATTAGTGGCTCACGCCTGTAATCTTAGCACTCTGGGAGGCCAAGGCGGGAGGATCGCTCAAGGTCAGGAGTTCAAAACCAGCCTGAGCAAAAGTGAGACCCCATCTCTATTTAAAAAATAAAACATAAAAAATAAAAATCAGGATAAAAACTGAAATTAATGACCTAGAAATCAAAAATGGGTAGTGGCAAATAACTTTAAAAGAAAGTATTTTGACAAGACTGTTTTAAAGAGAAATACTCCATGAAACTGGATGATGAAGAAAGAGAACAAAAGTGGAATGAAAAAAGTGAAATAACCACAGGGAGCTTAAAAAAATACATGGAAATATTATGGTAAGAAATTTGAATGGTAAGAGGAAATGATTTTCTAACAAAATATGAATTGCCAAAATTAACTGAAGAAAATGTGTAAAATTTGATAAATTGAGAAGGCCGTTAAAGATCCACCATAAATAAGGCACCATGACAAGGTAGATTCACATCAATTTTTAAAAACTTACTAATTCAGGTATTTCCAATATGATTTAAGCTATTCAAAGATATTCTAAAAGATAAAAATTTCTATCAAGCCTTTCGTGGGGCCAGTGCTAGTTTCCTGAAATATCCTGCTGGGATTTTGAATGTAAGCACGTTGATTTTGGGAGCAAAGCCTATCTTTGTGATACTGAACTTTCCCTTCTAAGAACATGGACTATTCCTCCATTTGTTTAGGAATAATTCTACGTTTTTGTATAAAATTTTAAAATTTTGTCTGCAAAGGTTTTCTTTTAAAAGATATAATTCCAATCCCATCAAACTCACCATTTAAAACTGTACAATGTAGTGGTTTTTGATATATTCACAAGGTTGTGCAACCATCACCACTATCTGATTCCAGAACATTTCATCACTCCCAAAATAATTCCCATCCTCATGAGCAGTCTATCCCCATTATTGCCTTCCCCAGTCCCTGGGGACCAGTAATCTACTTTCTGTCTCTGTAGATTTGCCTATTGGAGTACCATAAGGCAGTGGAACAAGATTTTTAAAGTGCTGAGTGAAAAAAACTGTCAACCTAGAATACTATATCTATTGAAAATACTCATCAAGAATGAAGGGAAAATAAAGACACTCTTGGTGAAGGAAAATGAAAAGAATTCATCTCCAGTAGACCTACATTAAAACACATGCTAATGTAAATTCTTCAGGCAGAAGGGAAATCTGGAACTTTAGAAATGAAGAAAGAGCATCAGAAATGAGAAATACCTGGGTAAACATAATAAACTATTTTCATCTCAAATTCCTTAGAATATATATGACTGTTGAAAGCAAAAATTATAGCATTGTTTGGCAGGGCTTTCATTGTATGCTTAAAAACACAGATAGGGAGCTTTTGTGCTGAGCATTTTATGTGAATTATTTCATTTAATCTAGGCAAAAAAAGAATTCTACAGTGCAAGGAAGTGGATAAATGGAGTCATTGTACACGTCCATCTGACAGTGGGTCTATTGGATATGTGGACCTAAGCCTGTGGTCATTCCCTCAGTCTCTGAGTTCACTGTCAGGACAGATATATTTAGCTGCTTGCAGAACTCTGATATGGGTTCCTTAGCCCTTTGAGTTAGAGTTATTATGATAGGAAGCCCCTGAAGCCACCACTCCTTTATCGAAATGGTAAATCAGAAACACTACCACATCTTGGGAAGAAAGGGAGAAAAGTCTTAAAGGATGTGAGGGTGCTGGTCGACATGATGCCCTCGTCTAATTCACCAGTATGGCCCCGAAAAACACCAGAAGGATCACGGCAGGTATTTGTAGATAGTGTAAACTTAACCAAGTTTTAGTTCCAATCAGAGCCTCTATGCCAGATGTTATATCTTTAATGCAACTGAATTCTTTGAAATTCATATCAATAAGGAGAATCAAAATCAGTTCAAGTTCACCTGGCAGGGACAGTAGTACACATTCATGGTCCAGCACTGGGCCTCTGGCTCTAGGTCTACCTTCCACAGTATAATCCAAAGGGACTTTGATCATCTGGATATGCTGCAGAACATCACGCTAGTTCTCAATATGTTCATTGGAATCAGTGAGTAGTAAGTGGCGAGTCCTCTGTCGCTATGTATAACAGACGGTGGGAAATTTCTGCAAAGATTTAGAGTCTTGCTGCATTAGTAAAGGTTTCAGGGATCCTGTAGCCTAGCATATGTTGGAACATTCCTTCAAGGTAAAGAACAAATTGTTGCACCTTGTGCTTCCTACAACTAGATGCACGGTGCTGGTAGGTCTCTTGATCTCTGGAGACAAAATATGTCACACTTGGGAATACTCTCTGGCCTATTTTTTGCCTGACTTGGAAGCAGCCAGTTTTGAGTGCAGCCCAGAGCAATAAAGAGGGAATTGCAGCAATTTCAGGTTATGGTATAAGCAGCCTGCAGCTTGGACCATATCAGACAGTAGAACCCACGTGCTAGAGGGAATATGTAAGGATGCTGTGTGGGGTCTCTGGCAAACTCTCATTGAAGAGATGCAGTTCCAAAATAATGCCAAGCCATATTCAGCAGAGATCTATTTCCCATTCAGAAAAGAGCTCCTGGTGCTACTGAGCCCTAGAAGAGGCTGAAAACCTTATCATGCAGTGATTATATTGTTGGAGACATATATTGTGAGCTGGATTTAGTGAGATCCCCCAAGTCATAGGCTGAGCAAGTACAGTGGCAACCACTATTAAGATGAAAATGGCATGATCAGCATTAGATCAAGATAGCCTGCAGCATTGACTCCTTTCCCTCAGCTCCCTATGTCCTCATGGGGATGTATGTCCTTATGAACAGAAGCTGGACAAGGGACACAATCTCAAGCTTGCTTCATGAATAGGTCAGCTCAGCCATTGATGCAAGCCAAGAATGGACACAGTCACACTCCAGCTCTACTCAGGAGTGGTCCTGAAAGACAGCGCTGAGGAATTCCCTAATGGCAGAGCGTCAGACAGTACACTGGGTCTGCAATTTGTTGTGGAATGATGTGTCAGTCAGGATCCATTATAAGATAGAAATCACACAAGCTACTGTAAAGGGAGAATTTAATGAAAAACTGTTGACTAGGGATGAAGCTGTCAATTAGGTAACTGAAATGGCAAAAAGAGAACACGAAAGGTGTCACAAAAGTGGCAATTGCAGGAAGCAGCTATCACCCTGCTATGGTTTGGATATTTGATCTCTCCAAATTTCATGTTGAAAGGTGATCCCGTGTTGGAGGTGGGGCAGCATGGGAGGTGTTTGGGTCATGGAGGCGGATCTCTCATGAATAGCTTGGTGCTGACTGTCCTAGTGGTTGTAAGTTCTTGCTCCGTTAGTTCCCCCAGAGCTGATCGTCAAAAAGAGCCTGGCACCTCCTTGCGCTCTCTCTTGCTTCCGCGCTCGCCACACAGTCTCTGCATGCAGGCTGCCCTTCGCCTTGCACCAGGTGGGAGCAGCCCTCGACACGAGCAGATCCCAGTGCCATGCTCATGCACAGCCTGCAGAACCACAAGCCAAAGAAACCTCTTTTCTTTATAAATTAGCCAGCCTCAGGGATTCCTTTATAGCCACACAAATGGATGGCAAAGAGAAGGTGTAAGAGTTATTAAAACCTAGAAGCATGGAGGAGGGGACTCAAAGAACTGCAACCCGGACCTGTGAGGTGGGAGTTGCTTTCAGTGGGTATGAGTAACATTCAGCTCAGAAGAGGCCCTTTGGGACTAGGGTCCAGTGTTCCACGGAGGGGCTCCAGTCATCCGGTGCTGGTTTCCCTGTGGGAGTATAAAGAGGCTGGGTCTGAAAGTGTGGGAAACACTGAAACGTGGAATCCACTGCTGTTCCTGGAAGGAACTGCCACTGCTGGGCGAAGAAGCGGCACTTTGGATGCTCATGGGACTAGGAAGCAGAAAGGAAAGATCAAGTCCCTTCCTCTTCTCCTGGCCTTGCAGGCTCCCTCTCACCCAGTTCTGTTCAATAGAAATGTAATGCAAGCCACATAGGCACATCATATATGTAATTTTAACTCTTCTAGTAGCCACATTAAAAAAGGAAAAGGAAACAAGTGAAATTAATTTTCATAGTGTTTTTTATTTAGACCAGTATATCCAAATTATTATCTTAACATCTATTCTCTACAAAAAAGAAATGAAATAGTTTAGATTTTTTTGTGCTAAGTCTTCAAAATCCATTATATATTTTAAACTTACAGAATACCTCAATTCCACCTGGCCACATTTCAATTACTCAATAAGCCACATGTGGCTAGTGGCTAGTGTATTGGATGGCAGAGCTCCAGCCGCCTTACTGGCAAAGTCTATACAGCTGGCAAAGCAGAAATATGGTCTGCAGAGTCCCAACCCCAGCATCACATGGCAGGGTGGGGATGAATGGGTTTGGAGCTGAGAGATAATAACCAATAACTGGCTGTTGCAGGTTGAGTTTGCCTGGCAGATGACACTGGGATGGACACCAAATACAGGAAGTTTATTAGGAAAGGCTCTCAGGATCAATCTCTATGTGGGAAGGAAGCCACTAGGTGTGTGTCATAGCTTTGTCAAAGATTCTAAGAGTTGTCTTAGTTGTGTTTCAGCATGATCTGAATTACATCGGACCCCTCTACCCTGAAAGGAGCAACAATATGTTCTTTCTGGAATAGACAGATGTTGTTGGAATGGGTTTATCTTTGTTGATTTTATTGTCTTGGCCAGCATTATTACCAAAAGCACAGAGGGTCTGATATACTGACATAGGATACATATAACACAGCCTTGGATCAAGGGACCCATGTTCTAAGAAAAGAAATGTGACAATGGGCACAAGAGCACATTGGATCCAAGTGGTCCTACCCATGTATTATATTTAAAAAGCTTCTGACCTAAAAGAATGTAGGAATGGCTTCTTGAAGGCATAGCTAAGGCACTAGCTGAGGGACAACACCCTGGGAACTTGAGATGTACTATAACGTGAGGCATATACCTTGAACTAATAGACATTATATTGGTCTATGTCCTTGTATTATGCACTTGTATTCTATGTCCTAGGATACAAGGATCTGGGAAATAAGGGGTAGAAGTAGGAGGGGCCTTACCTTTATTCTCAGTGACATACATGGGAATTTGTACTTCCCGTAACCACAATTCTATGCTCTGTGGGATTAGAGGTCCTAATTCAGGCATAAGGATAGAGCAAGGGCCCTGCCAAACTTAAAGCTATGGTTACAGAAATTCTCAGTCTAATAGGAGTTATCGTATTGGCCAAGGTAATTGATCCTATCTATCACAAGATAAGAATATTGCTACTTAATGGAAGTAGGAAGGGATATACCTGTAATTCGTTTTTGCTGATGAGCTTCCTGATACTTTATGCCCAGTGATGAGACAATGCCAAAACAGCAGACACAGCCTGGCATGATGAAGAGAGATGGTCTGGGTTAGTCTACCAGGTAAGCAACCTAGACAAGACAGACCACTGGCCAAGAGTGAGAAGAATTTAGAAAGGTTGTTAGAGGAGGTCGATGATTAATATCAATTAAAGATCAAGAGAAGTGGGGAAATAGCTTGTTCTAATAATTGTCCTGTAGTAAACTTTATTTATTGTGACTGGCCACTACCTGGAAGCCAAGACAGAGTGGACTTACTGTGGGGCAACTGTGGATCTGGGTGGGGTGCAGGAGGCACTGTGGCAGAGGCTGCTGGGGTATTGCTCGCTTCTGCTCCACAGTCATCTCTAGACCCTGAGAACTGCCTGCTGAGGAGGCCTGAGGGCCCTTTCCTGGCCATAAGAGAACAATCAACTCATTCATAAAGAAAAATGGAATTGCAGAGCAGGGGTTGGGGAATAAGTATCCTAGTTTACTCTGCCCTCGTATGGAATAACTCAGTGTGGGATACACTGTCCCAGAATCACCAGGAAGTTGAGCTCCATTTCCCACATCAGCACCTTGCTTTATAATGTCCTTTTTGTTGGCTTCTCTCCCTTTTCTAGTTTTCTTCCCCACCACCTCACCGTCCTGTTTTTCTTCCTCACTGCTACAGTGTTGGCTGTGATCATCTCTAAACCACTCGCACTTGAATCCTCGTTTCCTAATCTGCTTCTAGTGGAACCCAAAGCAAGATAAGCATTTTAAAAAATAATTAATTTTGTTAACGGCATTAGAAATTAAGATTTTTCAATGTAGGAGAAAGAAAAATATAAAATAAGTAAGTTAAGTAAAAAGTCTGTAATCTTGAATTTGAATTTGAAATTTTAGTATAGACTCATTAGGTATATTGTATTTTAAAAGACCCATTTCCTAACTCTGTCTCCTGAAAAGGCCTAGAAACATGACCAACCCTGGAATGAAAGAACTGCTGATACCCAGGTTGTAGTTTCTAAACATCATTTGCCACTAAAAGCAGTCAGAGCTCCTTGCAGAAGTGGCTGATTTCAGGTCTAGTGAAGAAAATGCATGAAATGAGCCTGGAATGTCTTGTCATACCGGAAAGAAAACACTATCAAACGACTACTTAGATTATGTCAAAAGCACACAGAAGCCAACCTGAAGGGGCTCTCATGGCCCCAAATTGGGTTAATTTAAGATTCAAAAGGATAATATTATCAGTGGAATAAAACAAATCAACCATGTTAGAATCCAGAATCTCATAATAATACCAAAAAACAAACAATAAAAGAAACTTCATTAGCCACATTGAATGCCAGAGAAACAGTTCAATGATCTGAAAACAGGTAAATAAAGGGCAAGAATGAAGATTTTACCTTGCCTTTTCTGCACAAAGTATATTTGAGGGCAACAAAATGCTTGATGAAGAAAATTTCTTCTCTTTAGAATAAGACCAACTAATAAATGAAGTGAAAAAAATAGAATATCACCATTTAAATCTGGATGGGGCCAAATCATGGCAGGAGGATTGCTTGAGCCCAGGAGTTTGAGGTTGCTGTGAGCTAGGCTGAAGCCACGGCACTCTAGCCCTGGCAACAGAGTGAGACTCTGTCTCACAAAAAAAAAAAAAAAAAAAAAAGGCTCTACATGCTAACTGTATAGTTGCAGGGTGTTTTAGAGTGTTTGAATAATGATCATTTGAACTCTGAATTTTCCTTGATCTAATTTTGCCCATGAGTTTAAAAATGTGCACAAGAACAGGCCATAATATGTGGCCAACTGGAGTCCCCCGAATGTTTGAGAATTCCATTCCATTTCTTATTAATCTCTTAAGAACAAAGAAAAGTCTATAAACCCTGTCAGGGAATGTCAGGAGTTTTGATTTGTGTTTTAGACGGTGGTGACTGCCATAGTGGCCTTTAATTAGCCACTCTGCACCCACCATCCAGAATGTTTATTTTTATTTTTGGAAGATTTTAGATACAAGCAAGGGAAAAGAGTCAAGGCAAATCAAGAGAAACCACAATAAGAATGTTCACAAAAGCTTTTTACCCAGGCATGCAGCACAAACAAAATATGAAACTGGGCACAGTCCACAGGTGAATGCACCAGGAAGGACGTGTCTCACAGACAGATGTGAATGCTGCAGAAACCGGGACTACTCACTCCAGAAAGACATATGTCTTTATACCAGAAAGGACCTACCAGAAAAGACAAAAAGTCTTTTATCATCCAAGGAGGAACGCTTGATCTTTATTAAGGTGGCCTAATCCAAACCAGATCCCAAATAAAGTCAAAAAGTGTCTGCCAAAAGGAAAGAGGTTCAGCCTGAGAGAAGACTCACCAAAGGTGAGCCCTGGAAGCAGAGAGCTCAAACGGCTCAAGTGAGTATGGAGAACGGCATGCCAGCTTTGAGGATGGCTGACTCCTTCTGAGGGTGATTTTTTTCAAGTCCCATTTCTGCTGCCATAAATAGCTTAATAACAAACAGAGGGAGTCTCTCTAAAATGAAATGATGTTTATTTGGAAACAGAGCATTGGTATAGTAGCCTGTTATAAGCGTGCTATAAGCATGCCATATTAAACTGTGTGTGTATTTAGAGAAGTAGAGGAAGACAAGGATTTTTAACGGAAAAAATGAGAAGGATTACATAATTGTTTTGAAATAATTATTTTTGGCTACAAAGATCAATAACAAGGGTGACGCCAGTCGTCTGACACGTAGTTGCTGGGCAGATGTCCTTGCAGAAGTTTTTTTTTGGTAAGGTTGTGATGGCCTTTGTGCAAGGTTGCAGTTTTTGCAGAGTGCTTTGTGATAGTTTTTGTTATCAGGCATGCAAGCACGAGAACCCTCTCTTCATAGCTTTCCCTAGCTCTACTTTTCACTGTTTTTTTTTTTGTTTTGTTTTGTTTTTAACATTAGTGACTCCATTTTTACTTTGACAACTTTTGCAGAAGAAATAAAACTTTCCCTATTTGCAGTAGACATGTTTGGCCTTGTAGAAAATCTCAGGGAAACTAAAAACAAACAATAATAATAACAAACTCCTAGAACTGGAAGTTGTAAGAGTCTAAAAACTCCTAAAACTAAGAGTTTAGCAGGATCCAAGGCCAACACACAAAAATCAGTCACATTCCTATATACAGGAATGAATAATGAGAAAAATATTATTTACAGTATCTACAAAGAAATTAAATACTTAAGTGTAAATCTAACAAAACATGTATGGGATCTGTAGGCAGAAAACTACCAAATGATGTTGATCTCATGGAAAGAGATCCAAGAAGACTGAAATAAACAGTAAAATACACCATGTTTGCAGATTGGGAAGCTCAATATAGTATTAATAAACATGTCAATTCTCTCCAAAGTGATGGATTTAATTCAGTATCAATCAAAATCTCAGGAGGATTTTTTTTGTATAGATATAGACAAGCCAATTCTGAAATTTATATGGATGAGCAAAGGAACTAAAGCAAGTTTGAAAAAGAAGAACAAAGTTGATAGAATCACACTACCCAGTTTTTTTTTTTTTTTTTTGTGACGAGTGTCACACACTTGCCCGGGCTATGGTGAGTGCCATGGCATAAGCCTATCTCACAGCAACCTCAAACTCCTGGGCTCAAGCACTCCTTCTGCCTCAGCCTCCCAAGTAGCTGGGACTACAGGCATGTGCCAC